>JAFVLL020041433.1:0-26925 GCA_021397915.2 Tor tambroides | reverse complement strand
AAACATTAAGATTTGTACTCATGGAAATTACTAAAGTAGTCAAACCTGTTCATTAGAAGGGGGCGACCCAATACTTTTGGCAATATAGTGTAGATCCTCTGCAGTGAATGGGTGCCGTCAGGATGAGAGTCCAAACAGCTGATAAAAACATCACATTCCAGCCCACCATTTAACATCTTGTGAAGCCAAAGCTGCATGTAAGAAACAAATCCAGCAAGACATTTTTACTTCAAATGTTACTTCCATTTGATGAGTCAATGATAAATTTGTTTACGAAAACACAACTTTTCTCATCACAAGATGTTAACTGATGGAAAGGAGTCATGTGGATTACTTGTGGACAATTGTGATGTTTTTATCAGCTGTTTGGACTCTCATTCTGACGGCAACCATTCACTGCAGAGGAACCATTGGTGAGCAAGTGATATAATGATAAATTTCTCCAAATCTGTTCAGATGAAGAAACAAACTCATTTACATCTTGGATGGCCTGAGGGTAAATATTTCAGCAAATTTTCATTTTTGGGTGAACTACTCCTTTAAGGTGGAGGCTTTCAATAAGCCCTTATAGGGTTTCTGCTTTTGAATTTTCTTCATATTTATTTCACATAGTTCAGAATAGTCTAAACTAAAAACAACTAAACTAAACCATCATATAAGAGGGAAAAAATGTCAGACACAACTTCTCTCCAATCATGCTGACTACATCATGGGAAGTTTTCATCAAGACAGACTGAAAGTGACCTTTTGTGGGGTGTGGAGTGACATGAGAGGAGAAAACTATTCGTTCCTGGTCCGACTTCATCGAGCATCTACGTAACTGCTTACAGAACTGCAGACGTTTCCCACAAATATCCTCAGGTGTTGACGCTACCTCGCATTTTAACATGTGGCCTCCAAATAGCTTAATACCCTTCCACTTAGACCTAGTTAGAAACAGCTTTCCACAACCACGGCAACTACCACAGATCTAAAAAGTGGAGTACAGCCCAGATTGTTATGTAAATCCGGTACTAGCAAAGGTATCTGCACAGTTTTCTATCTATTATCTAGTGAGCTGGAATGGACCTGCCACTGTCTATTATGTCATTAATATTAAGGCATTATATTTTCTGTGTTTTCAACTCAGCCCACAATTACTCAGACAAAATATCCTTACAAATACAAATAGAATATCACACTCTTTATAGTTTATGCAGCATCTATCACTATTTGCACTTGAACGGTGATTGTTGATGTTTACACTTGGTTCAAACGACCGCAATTTACATTTTGTTTAAACAGCATCTACATTAAACTGAAAATAAAAGATTATAAGCTAATTGTTTTTCATTCGGGTTCGTTTTATCGTCTAACTCAAATGTGCTGTGGCGTCCTCTCAACGGAAATTGGCGTTTGAAATGACAGCAGACTGTTATCTTGCCCGGTGTCGTCACACACGCGCTCATGTCTTAAAGTATCTTATTTGACAAAAGTGAAATATAAGGGTGGCTAATATCTGACAGATAACATTTTACCTCAGTATAGCCTTTTTGGTACAGAATCTGGCGCGGACGGCTGCTTCTGTGCACAAGAGCAGTGACGTCTACTACAGCCTCCATGAATAATAGGTGACTGGACTGGTGGTTCTTTTGATTCATAAAAGCGAGTCGATTCTTTTGAGTTTGTTCGCTGATTCATCCAGTGACCAATGACATTGTCGCAGTTTACGTTGTTATACCAGTATGACATGAAAGAGTCATTGAACAAAACAGAAAACAGAAGTCAGTGCATTGCATGGAAGTGAAATAGAAGGATTTGTTTACTTAAAGATTCATTCAGCGTTCACTACTCATAGCGACTATCTAACAGTTAGGTGCGTATTGTAAAGTTTCGCAGTTGATATAACGTTAAGCAGAAAAAAGATTGAAATGCATTAGAGGTTATTTTAAGACTTTTATGTGACATGACATAAAATAATAAAAATTACTCACCCATTGATTGAAAAAAATTATGTTGGCAAATTGCACGCGCTGACAGGCAAGTGAATGTGACTGAACAAACGATGATGAAAACGTCCTGCTTGGGGCAGATGAAATAACATTTGGATACAAATTAGATTTTATATCGATACAATATGGAAATAAATGCTCAAAAAGTCTGCTGCTCTGCCAAACGGGTATGAGTGAAACAGGCCTTTTCCTCTTATGAACACGTGAGCAATGAAAAGATTTGAATAGTTTTTAAATAATTTCTTAGTTATCACTAATATACTGTAAATAGCTGCTCCTTAATATGAATTAAACAACACTGACAAGAAACAATGAAAAACGCTCACTGCTTTTCATTTATTTCTTCATTTCTGACAGTTTGTTTATGTGAACAATTATGAAACTTGAAGCAACGTTTACTTTTTTTGAAAAGTACTTCAAGGCTACAGGCCCTTTTTTTTCCTGTGTAGAGAATAGTGAAACTTCACCGGTAGAGGCAGCTGAAATGTTGATATTGTGACGATCCTGATAGGAAAATAAAAATGACTTGACTGCCCTTTTCTATCAACTAGCTCGTTGATGAGCACCAGCTATATGGGGCGCCGTTTGTAAAGCGACTCACGCTGAAAATAACAGCAACATTTTGTCACATTTAGCTTCAAACTATGTTTAAAAAACTGGTATGAGTTTTTGACGGTCACTTTTTAGCACATTTAAAAACAATATTTGTCAACTTAGGGATATTTTAAATAGTTAAATCTAAATGTTAAATGTTAAATCTAAATGCTAAATCTAAATGTTAAATCTAAATCTAAATGTTAAATCTAAATGTTAAATCTAAATGTTAAATCTAAATCTAAATGTTAAATCTAAATGTTAAATCTAAATCTAAATGTTAAATCTAAATGTTAAATCTAAATCTAAATGTTGAATCTAAATGTTAAATCTAAATGTTTAATCTAAATCTAAATGTTGAATCTAAATGTTAAATCTAAATCTAAATGTTAAATCTAAATGTTAAATCTAAATCTAAATGTTGAATCTAAATGTTAAATCTAAATCTAAATCTAAATGTTGAATCTAAATGTTTCGGGGGAAACTAAATATTTAACTAATATGCAAATTAAAAATGCCGGTAACCGGAAGTGCCAAAATAAAAGCTCGAGGAGGTCAGTGTGTGTTTATAGCATGGTTTATAGTGTCAAATAACGAATAAAAACCATCTCATCCGAGGAAGTGGACTCTTGGACATGGATTATCATGATAATAACTACCTAAAATAATAAACACGTTTGGAGAAACTGTATTTGAAGAGTAGGCTAGTGTCACTTCTATGAAAAGTGCGGGACTTATGACCTGTAGCCATAATAGCCAGCCACGAGGGGGCTCACTTTGACTGAATGTCAACTCATCACTCTCTGTCAACTCATCACTCTCTGTCATGTTCGCCCCGGACCAGGTACGTCGTTCAAAATGTCCAACAAACGGCGTTAGCCGAAACATCAGCAGAGCCGTCCTGGCGAAGCTATTCAAAATGTTTCTAACGTTACAACGACAACGGTTTTTATTCGTTATTTGACACTATAAACCATGCTATAAACACACTGACCTCCTCGAGCTTTTATTTTGGCACTTCCGGTGACCGGCATTTTTAATTTGCATATTAGTTAAATATTTTCCCCGAAACATTTAGATTCAACATTTAGATTTAGATTTGGAATTTAACATTTAGATTCAACATTTAGATTTAGATTTAACATTTAGATTTACAGATTTAACATTTAGATTCAACATTAGATTTAGATTTAACATTTAGATTTAGATTTAACATTTAGATTCAACATTTAGATTTAGATTAAACGTTTAACATTTTAGATTTAGATTTGGCACATTTAGATTCAACATTTAGATTTAACATTTAGATTTAGATTTAACATTTAGATTTAACATTTAGATTTAGATTTAACATTAGATTTAGCATTTTAGATTAACATTTAACATTTAGATTTAACTATTTAAAAATATCCCTAAGTTGACAAATATTGTTTTTAAATGTGCTAAAAAGTGACCGTCAAAAACTCATACCAGTTTTTTAAACATAGTTTGAAGCTAAATGTGACAAAATGTTGCTGTTATTTTCAGCGTGAGTCGCTTTACAAACGGCGCCCCATACAGCTATAACTCTGAAGTGTGGACATACCAGTACGAATCAAAAATCCTTTGGCCAAACAGTGCATTAAAAAACCTGGCTAGCAACCAGGACTGATTGTCCACCCTGGCATCTGCCGCTCCACAATATTTCTTTGTGAAGTGTACCAGCATGTAAAACGATCAGTTTTTCTGCGTACTTTCCTGCGCAATTGATGACAGAAGCACATGGCATTATAAGAAGGCCAAAACTGTGCTCTTTGCCAAAAAGAACCAGCATGAGATACTTACAACACTGCTTAAAGGGAGAGTAACCCCAAAAATAAAAAGCGACCAACCACAAATCTTTTTGTTGTTTATTTAGGCATGAGTTTACTTGTTACTGAGTGTCTCAAAACAAACTGAATAAATATGTGATGCCAAATCCAGTGATTATTTCATCCTCAAAGGCTCTTGTTGTATCAAAATCATAAACATGGCTGTTTCCAGGCAGACTGATAAAAACTCTGCGCCCTTACTCCTAGAAGATAAATCAGCCAATCAGATTAGAGCTTGCCAGATTGAGGAAATACTTTCCGATATGTATTGGAACGTCATTGAACTGTGTGCGGTCTGTGAATGTGCCATCTGATGGTGTAGTTACGGCATTTACAAGCAGGGACAAGCTGGGTCATGCTAACCAAGGAAACCCAACTTGTTGGTTTATAATGCTAATCAAATAGTGTGTTTGTAAACATTTTGAACATAGAAAATCATGTCACATCACCTATTCTATGATAGTTTACCTAAGGAAATAAAAACATATTTTTATTGTCTCTGTTGTGTTTCAATACAGTAATTTCTCTTTAAAGATAAACATGTAGTTTCTTTGCTAGTGTCAAATAGCGGAACAAACACCCCTTAAATATTATTACGATTATTCTTAACCTTATAATATTCCACTATTTTATCTGGGGCTAGACGGTAATAAGCAAACATGTGGCAAAAACTTGAATTTACCTTCCATGTTGAAAAGAAACTCCACAAGTTCAGCGCCTTGACTGAAACCCAAAAATTCCATCAGATCCATGGCATAATTATATTAGTCAATTAGCAATAAACTGGGTTTATAGTTCTTCATCAAAATATCATAACTTGTTCTTCTGGTGAAGCTTTTGGTGCACATAAACACCATCTCTTTCTTAGAATCGACTACAAGCTCGCGTTCAGCCTACATCCACTCAAAAATCAATTAATAGAAGTCCCCGCCCTACATGTTTTTCTTTTTGATAATCCGTTTAACTTGGATGTGCAGAAGAAAATATCTACTGCTACTTCCATTTTGTTGTAACTTGAAAAGTACCTGTATCAGCCAGTATAGCAAGGAACAGCTAATCCACCTAAAATAATTTCAATTCTATCATCATGACCATTTTGACTTACCATGGCTGCCAGTCCAAAAAGCATCATAAAAGTGCACAACACACAGCAAAAATGCTTTTTTGAAGTTGTTAAAACAAAGATTATTGGCGTATGTTTTACAAGCAAACACTATTTCAGTCACAATTTTTTTTTCTTTTGTGAAATTTGCTAGAAATTTCTGAGTGAATATAGTTTCAAAGCAAATCCAACACATCCTGTTTTATCATGATGCATCAAATTGGATTTTGCGCATATTCTGATATCACAAATAAGATTTGCCAAATAAAACAGAAAGGAAGATTTTAAGTACATTACTCCAAATTTTTTTCTCTCCATGATCCGTAGATGAAAGAAGATCAAAGGGATTTGGAATGACATGAGGCTGAGTAAACGTTGACAGAATTTAATTTTTGACTGAACCACTTTAATAGTGGGCTGCACATCCGTATAACAAAGTGCAAGTAATCTTTTTGTTTAGACTTGATTGCTTGATGGATTATTGACGCCTCAGGACAGGCGAGCCGACTGTCTTCCCAGATTAGACTTCTGGCTCAGGTTCCTTCGCTCTCTTACATAAGCATACATACTAATTAGACCTGATTGGACTTTGAGCCAAGAAACTCCATAATCAGTCATACAAAAAGAACAAAAATACAGTGCTTAGTCCACTGACAGTGTTACACATGATTTATAGCCTTGTGTAAGATGTAATCCGCTTCTCGACATGCCTTGAGGTGCATTATGCTCAGGATGAATGAATTGACAAGCCGTGGTGGTTCCGTGAAGATAGATTAGATCAGATTTTGCATTTGGACTCGGCCCAAGAGCATTGGAGAGTGCATTTGCAAGTTAGCAAGTGGTATGGAGTATATTAAAGACATATTAGTCAGGGTTCAAAGGGCTAAACTGTGTTTCCTCCTATTGCATAGAACTGGATGTAAAGACTTCCTTCAAAACTGATACTTTTTATGACATTAATATACTTCCAGAACAAATAGAAGTCATAAATCAGACCTAGTATCAACGTTTTTTTTAAGCCATGGGACAAAGGTTACGGCTTCTACGGTAGATTCTGGCAAAAGTGCACAAAAGTAAAATAAAGCAGCATAAAATTTCTCCCCTTTTGGTGGAAATCTCATAAATTTCCTTGAGAAACAACAAAATGTGCCATCTTCGCTGCCAATGAAGCAGTCTGCAGTAATTTACAGCGTTGTGAGATGCCAAACGGTTTTTGTAACGAGAGATAGAGTTCATTGAAAGAGGAGAAGCCCTCACACATGATGAGAAACATGAGACGGGTCTGGCAGTGGTTCATGAGCTCAATTTAACAAAATATAGCCAGACTAAAGAAAACGAGGTCAGGACTCCCAAGTGGGACATCGTTTTGGCTCGGTGAGTACATAAAATTCATCCTTTCTCTTTCTTTTCTTCTTTCACCAGCCCTTATCAATACTGTCAAGAGTAGAACACTCATTTAATTTATCACCAAATTTATCATCTTGGTACGAGGAACCACCACAACTCCGCCCCCCCCCCCTTTTTTTTTTTTTTTAAATATCATCTTTTGAGTTCCACAGAAGAAAGTCATACAGGTTTTGATTTGCCATGAGAGTGAATAAATGATGACAGAATTTAGCCATTGTTGCAAGACCTGTCGCTATCAACATAGTTCAACGATTTGGTGTTTCCAGAATCTATAGCTCAAGCAAACATTCACAAAAAGAATCACAATATTCTGTGGTTTGAACTACAGCTCTAGACCTGTGTTAGTAGCATAGTTTCTTATTAGTATGACACATGGATTTAAATAGGTCATGAATTTGAATGAAATAATCAAGCTAATACGTAGTACAATCAATATTTTTCATACAATATACATATATACATATATACAAATTCCATTCTACATCTTTTAGTTTGTTAAGAGAATTAAAGCAATGTTTTTTAAGTGTGTGCACATTGAATGCCGGATGTGCGACAAAGTTGAACTTTTTTTTGGAAAGTTTCTCCAATAGTGTAACGTACTATGGTAATGAAGCAGTAAGTTGCGTCACTGTTCAGGAAATGCACTGCTGGACAGTGTCGCCACTTTGTTGATGAACTAATTTGCGGAAAAAAATCAAAGCGTATGTGCAAGCTGAGCAGAGATCGGGTGTTTAGAAAACTTGGGCTTTGCACAAACGCTACTTGTATATGCTGTTTACAAAATTTACATTACATGCACTATATGCATACCCTAGCGTTTGTGTAAAAATCACATATTTGGGCGTAAGTGACCCCAGTAAGCACATTGAGACTTGGGGATGGGATCTTTTGATTTGAGGCCAGTAAGCAACCACTTAGATCACCCTAGCAACCACATAATTCACTTAAGCAACTACAAAGCAACATATTGGTAACCAAACTGTTGACGATAACCACTGACTTCCATAGTATGGGGAAAAAAATACTAAGGAGGTCATCAACTGTTTGTTTAAATTTTGGGTGAACTATCCCTTTAATTTGATCTCGAACTGATTAATTACCAGAAGTTATTACTCCACCACCTGCTTGACATCATAAACGACAGTTCCAACCATTGTGGTTCAAATGACTGATGTGCGACAAAGTTACTACGTTTTTAAAGAAAGAGTGGTGACTAGGTATTGAGTTTCCTGAGCAATATAATGTACTATGGTAGTGATGCAGCAAGTTACAGCAATGTTGCGGAAATGCACTGCTAAACAGTGTCACCACCTTGTGGATGAACTAATTTCATAGTATGGAAAAGAAATACTATGGAAGTCAATGGCTACCATCAACTGTTTGTTTCGATTTTGGGTTAATTGTCCCTTTACTTTGATCTTGAATTGATTAATTAGCAGAAGTTATTACTCCACCAACTGCTTGACATCATAAATGTGTTCAAAATTTAAAAAAAAAAAACACATAGGCCTGGTTTCACAGACAGGGCTTAGACTAAGCCAGGATTAGGCCATAGTTCAATTAGGACATTTAAGCAATTTTTATAAACATGCTTAGGAAAAAAACATTACTGGTGTGCATCTTGAGACAAAACAAAGGCACTGATATATTTTAAGATCAGTCAGTGCAAGTTTCTTTCAGTTGAAACAGCTCAGACTTACATTTTAGTCTAGGATTAGGCTTAAGCCTTGTCTGTGAAACCGGGGGGTAGTGACTTGGGGATGGGCTCTTTTGACTCAACCACTTAGATCACACAAACAACCATATAATTCACAAAAAAAACACTTAAGCAACCAAGAGGCAATTCCATATTATGGAAAAAAATACTATGGAAGTCAATGGCTCCATAATGACCCCAGAAAACACATCAAGATCTGGGGATGGGCTCTTTTGACTTGGGGCCACTTAGCAACCACTTAGATCACCCTAGCAACCATATAATTCACTAAAAAAAAACTTAAGCAACCAAAAAGCAACGTATTAGTAACCAAACTATTGACAGTAGTCACTGACTTAAACATTATGGAAAAAAAATACTATGGAAGTCAATGGTTACTATCAACTGTTTGGGCTTAAGCGACCCCAGGAAACACATAGAGACTTGGGGATGGGCTCTTTTGACTTGGGGCCACTTAGCAAACACTTGATCACCCTAGCAACAACATAATTCACTAAAAAACACTTAAGCAACCAAAAAGCAACGTATTAGTAACCAAACTATTGACAGCAGTCATTGACTTCAACATTATGGAAAAAAATACTATGGAAGTCAATGGCTACCATCAACTGTTTGGGCTTAAGCGACCCCAGAAAACACAAAGAGACTTGGGGATGG
This sequence comes from Tor tambroides, assembly GCA_021397915.2. NCBI lineage: Eukaryota > Metazoa > Chordata > Actinopteri > Cypriniformes > Cyprinidae > Tor > Tor tambroides. The sequence continues at coordinate 17,607 of JAFVLL020041433.1, read as the reverse complement.
GCTCTTTTTACTTGGGACCACTTAGCAACCACTTGATCACCCTAGCAACAACATAATTCACTAAAAAACACTTAAGCAACCAATAAGCAACCACACAACTCACGATATTTTTCAGCAAATGCAAAACTGTTTTATTTATACATAATGCCAGTTTAAAGTCTCCCAGACACAGACAAACGCCTGCCAATTACCGAAGCACCAACCTGCTAATTAACTCCCTCCCAGTCGCAATCACTTACAGGCAGCAGAAGTGAAACGAAGCTGGGAAAGGCGGCTGGGAAAGGCGGCGTGGAGAGATCAGCGATAAGTGATCTGACCCAGATCAACACCCTCGGGGGACGACCCTGCGTGTCTGTCTGTCTGTAACAAATGAGAGCGTGTAAGAAGCGCCCAAAAGCCAGTCGGAGAAATCACAAATATTTGCCCTACAAGACATTCCATTAATAATAATTTAATCAGCACACCGGCCGCAACAAAACACACTGTCAAAAGCGCTGCTCTCCCGACGTGAACTTTTGGCAATTGCGCATTTTGGCATTACAGAGTCTAAATTATGAAATGTTTTAAGTGAAGCACGACTGCTCTGCCACATCTGGCACGATCATATTTGTAACTATAACACAGATATGGGGAAAGAAAATTAAACACAGCTTTGCCAAGCTCAGATGAATTTTTAGTTCAAAGAAATAAGTTCAAATGAGCGTTTGTCTTGCATTTAACAAACAAGAGAACTTTTCCCATGGAATAGGAACGTTATTCCAAACAGACATGATATTCCAAGACCCACTCAGACAAAAAAGAGCATTTAGCAACTGATATATAATCAAATTATTCTGTTTTGGCATTCTAGTATTCTCAGAGGCTACAAAATAGGCCAAGACTTAATATTGCAACATTTCCATTGCATAGATCTTGACAAAATATAAGTATGAATGACAGTTGAGATACAGTTTCCAAAATGACCATGTTGCAGGTGTTTATTTGGCTGTTCTTATGCTGATCGAAATTGACTGACTGATGACTTAAAGGGATAGTTCACCTTCAGTTGCTGGTCTCCATTGACTTCCATAGTATGGAAAAAACACTACGCTAAACACTAACACTAAGTCATTGGGGACCAACTGAAGGTGAACTATCCCTTTAAATTCAGCTTTTATATGATGAGCATGTTTTTAAAATGTAAGAAAAATAAAGTTAAAAAAATAATTCTGATGTCTTAATTTAGAAAAAATCATTTAAGAATAAAATTGTTGAAAAGAAAACGTTAAGTCATTTGACTTATTATTACTAATTATTAAAGTTTTTTTTAATTATTACTTAAACTGCTTATTAACATTTGCCAAAATCATCTAGTGTGATTCAAAGATCAATAAATCTCTTGAAATATTAAATACTATACAATTTGACCTTTCTGTGACAAGACAACGTTAGTTTGGGTTGTAAAATGTCACAAAAACGTATGATATTTATGAAAAATATGGGGAGAAAAAATATTTTAAGACTTAAAAAATAAATTATGAAACAATAGTTTGTGTTTTTTTAACAGATTAAAATAAATGAATAAATAAATAAATAAAAACTTGATTATTTAGTTTTTTAGTATTATTATTTTTAGCTTTAGACATACTAAAGACTGTATTCTCTAGATCCAGCCAGAACAGACAGGTTCAAGAGTCTGACAGTAATCTGTTAACTTATTGTCTAATATTTCATCTCTTGTCCTTATGTGTTTTTATGTTGTTTTTGGTTTTTGCGGAGGCTGAGTGATTTCATCGTCTCTTTTCCACTGGTTTGGCCCTCATGTTTGCTATTCATTCCCACTTTGCTTTTTATCGATATTGACACATTGACAATCAAATAACAATAGAGCTGTTAAGAGCACAATTGGAGCGCGACCTGTTCTTCAGAAACGATCAAGAATAATTCAGCAGAATTCTTCCTTATGTAACCCTGATGTCTTAACCCGATCATCAATAAACCACAGCTGGCTGGCAAATGATCACATCTCAACTTTCCTTCAGATCCATACGTCACAGAGAGCCAAAGCTCTTCAGTGTTTTCTGCAAACGAAGCATTTAAGTGTAGTTTTATACAGTGATTTGAACCTCTATCAAACCTGGTAGCGCACATAACCTTCCTCATTTACATTTACGCATTTGGCAGACACTTTTATCCAAAGCGACTTTATTTTTGCCGGTATATGAGTTCCCTGGGAATTAAACCCATGGCATTGGCGTTGCATGCACCATACTGTACAGTTCAGCTCTTTGACTCTCTTTTATTTGCATTAACTAGCTACGAACGTCTTGACGCCTTGCTGAGCCAAAACAGACGCCACTGCGTTCACGCTCACCTTGGGTGAATCTGGTGATTATTTGTTTTGAAATGAATTGTATTAATGTTGGCTTGAGTTTTATCTCTTTCTGTGCTGTTGCAGAAAGGCCAGTACAAGTTCAGGGAATGGAGCTATTTTTGACATTTGGAAAGCATTGTGTGTCTGCTCTATGTTATTTTATGAATTTATGAATCAAAACATTAGTGGGACAAATAAAATTGTCTGCGATTAAAAATGTAGTCTCCAGCACAATATGTTTTCTTTATATTCAAGTCAGTTTAATACGGTTTTGAAAAAAACGTGTATACTATTTAGAGCTGAAGTTTAAATTTAATAACTCTAACTATCTTTTACTGGGTAAAAGTAATATATTTTTCTTACACATCCTAATGTGTACACAACATCATTATTATTTATGGCATATATATTATGATGAATTATTAAAAAATGCCATGCTTCTTGTTTTTATATATATATATATATATATATATGTATATTATTTATTTATTTATTTTTTTACATGTTGGCCTTACCACATGATTTGGCAGTTTCACAAAATTTTTAATTTTTTTTAAATAAATCAATAAATAATCCCTTCACAATGACTGTTTTCTATGTGAATGTATTTTAAAAAGTAATTTATTTCTGTGATCAAAGCTGAATTTTCAGCATCATTACTCCAGTCTTCAGTGTCATATCCTTCAGAAATCATTCTAATATGCTGATTTGCTGCTCAAGAATTATTATTATTATCAATGTTGAAAACAGTTGTGCTGATTAATATTTTTGGAAACCGTGATACATTAATATATATATATTTTTTCCCCCAGATTCTTAATGAATAAAGAGTTTGGCATTTATGTGAAATAAATTATATATAGCATTCTTGCTGAATAAATGTATTAATTCCTTTTTAAAAAAAAAAACGTACTGATCACAAACTTTTGAACACTTGTGTAAGTCTGTTATGCTTTATGAATAAGACCTCCATCGAAGCCCATTATTGTGCTCATCTTTCATCAGATGGTTGTAACTGGATGATCATTGCTCAACACACCACACATTTTCAGATTTACTTCATTTCAATGAAGATAAATAAGGCTTTTTTTTTTCTTTTTAGTTCAGCTGATCTGTACAATTCCTACCCAAACAATTTAGTTAATGAGTGGAGTGAGTCACAACACATCACACATGCTTTTGGTTAGGATTCAAGTGTTAACTACAGGACATGCTGAGACTTCTGAGGTTCAGGGCAGGTCTGGGAAAATCTCGAGAGCAGCTGGTTAAAGCTAATTACAAAAATACCAAGAAAAGGTCTGAGGAAAGCTTTTTTGCAGATGCATCTTGCTCTGATATATCTATAATCTTGGCTGTTATGGATCTGCATGAGGAGATGCGGTCTGGTAACTACAGGACATTGTGTTCGGCGCAGGTTTGGGAAAGTCCCAGTCGCTCGGCGTTTATTTAGGTCTGGTTACGTTTCTCAGCATCCCATGGATCTCCATCACTCCAGCTTTCATCCACCCCCGCATCCAGACCTGATCGTTTGGCTGCGCTTTTAAAACATTAAATGACGCTTATTAAAGGATGTTAATTAACTGTTGATGCTGTGTACTTTGGTAGGGGAAACTATTTTCCACAAGCCGCATGTGTATAACACACTTGACAGTTCATTCCAGGGACAAAAGCAATAAAAACATTTTCAAAATGACTAAATACCAGCCACTTCCCACAGGACCAATAGAGCACAACAAGTACTGGAAGTACAAAATCCCGTTCATTTCTTTATAGGAGGATTGTTTTTAAAGACAAATCTGCCATAAGCTCAGAGGTTATCAGCATTAATGTAAGCTTATGTTGAAGCCATCAGCATTTGTGCAACTTCATTTTAAAAATGGTGTTATTTGGAACAATTTCTGCTTAAGTACTACATTACCCATGAATCCTGAAGAGAAATATCTACCAATCAAGAGGAAAGAGCTCCACTCACTTCCATAAACCAATGTCTCTCAATCTCCTTATTTGCACAGAATACTTATATAATACTTATAAAATGCTTATATATTTGAATATATATGAATATTTAAATATAAATTTAAAATGTTTTTCTTTACTTATAATGAACCTTAAATCAATTGTTTTATATTTACCATAATTTTTAATATGATTAGGTCATTATATATATATATATATATATATATAAATTTGTCTATATAATTACAGTATTATTTATTATTATTAACAACAATTAACAATAATAGCAACAACTATTATTATTATTGTGGTTATACAGTCTATATATTATTATTATTATTATTATTATTATTATTATTATGTTCTTGTTGTTATTAATTATATTCATTATGTCTATATAATTATAATTTATATTCTAATAATGACATTATTAGTATTAACAATAATTCCAACAGAAATATACATATATATATATATATATATATATATATATATATATATATATATATACACACACACATATATACGTACATATATATATATATATATATATACATATATACACATACATATATACTATACATATACATATATATACTATACATATATATATATATATATACATATACATCTACATATATATATATATATACACTATACATATATATACATATATATATATATATATATATATATATATATATACATATACATATATATACATACATATACATATATATATAATTAAATGTCATCTTAATTGTTATTATTAACAATAACAACAAAAATTATTATTATTAGTAGTAGTAGTAGTAGTACTGTTATTATTGTTATGATAATTATTATAATTCATTATAATATTATATATTAAGTATAAATATTATAGATAAGTATTTATTGTTGTTACAATTAATTCTACATAACCATAATAATATTATTTTCTAAATGCCTAATTAATATTTCTTCCTGCATCTATGGAAAAAATATGCTTTAAAAAAGTGGGCGTGCACTGTTGCACTCTCTTGATGGATGTGAAAGGAAATAAAGTGATTTCATGGAGTCTTCAGTGTGTTGGCAAACTGACCAAACACTCACAAAGCTTTTTAAAATAAGTTTGACTTCCTTTGCAAACACTGTATTATGTAACCCTACAAAACAGTTACCATCAGGTATTGTTACTACTGTAAAATCATTATAAATGAATATGTGATTAAGCTTTCGGAATACTTTTGCCATTTTAATTTCATTATTAAATGACAACTGATGGTTAAACCCAAGTAATTTCAGTAACAGCTGCAGTAAATGACTGGTTACGTGTTAATTTTGTAAAGCAACATCAGTATGTTGACAAACTAATCAATCACTGAGTGTTTAAAAGACGTTTAACGTACTCATCTTCACTCTTGTATAATTTACTTAGCCCCTAGAGGACTAGTAATCAAACTGTCCGGCTTGCATGCTGTTCCATGAACTTGTCAGATTACCGTATAGACTACGCGTGACGTTCACACGCGCTTTACGTTACTGTGACGTCTCACCGGACCCGTCACGCGCTGAGTATGTCGGCGGAAGCAGCGGACTCACCCGTGATTTAAAGTTTCGGCGCAGAAGAGCGGAGAAAGCAGTAGGGAAAGATCGGCCTCGGCCACGGGATCCTGTCGGAGCAGCAGCGCATCTCTGAACTCTCCATCCCCGCGTCAGAGAGCAGCAGCTCCGCGCCTGCCCAACCACCAGAGCGCACGAACCAGTTAACCTCTACATGACCACAACTTCACTCTTCACAACCGAATCAAGTCTTTAGCATGCAGAAATAATGTATTATTATGAAACGCTGGCCTCAAAAAGCATTTAAAGCGTATGAATACTACTGCATAATAACATACCAGATTAAGCGGCAGTTATTTTAAAGAAAAAAAAAGTAAATTATCAAACAAGATGAACTGTTCAAATTTAAGGGGACAAATTATTTGGACACTTTATACAAGTGCAAACTAATCGCCATATAATCCAAACTTAACACAAAGCAAAATATATATTTGAATGCTTTATTAGATTTGGATAAAATGGATAAAATAAATAAAATTACCTATTACAACTTGATTTCCTGTTGATTTTGATCAAATTGCTTTGCCATTTAATGTAAAATAAACACCCCTTTTAGGGCCACAAAGAGACATTACCTGTGCCAAATAAATTGATGACTTAATTGATTTAGATACAATTACATTTCAATTACATAAGGCCAGCAACAGTGACATAATAAAAAAAAAAAATACATGAATAATGGTATTTTATGCATTCATGCTAATACAAAACACTAATTTCATCAGATTGTTAAGCTTTGGCTTTGATAGTGAAATCAGTAGTTTAAAATATGTCTCTTATACATTATTATGAGGAGTTATGATTGTCATTTTTATGCCCAAGACATGGCTTTACATTTACACAGAATTGCTTAATTTTCTTTCTTTTTTTTTTCGAATAATTGTCACCAAATCAGGTCCAAAAACACACTAAATGTAAATGTAAAATAAATAATAATAACTACAACATTTTTACTTAACTCAAAAGAAGTTGATCCATGATTTATCAACTTTACGCCTTAAAAAGACACATACTAAGCAAACTGTATAATGAGTGTACTATAAGTCACTTTAGATAAAGTGTCATTACATAAAATTGAAAATTAGTAATAAAATTACTATTAGTTTGTAGTTTGTCATAGTAGGTAAGGTTTTCCATGTTGGAAAGGCTTTTCCATTATATATTACCATAGTACACATTAAATTTCATTTTACTCTCATTATAAAGTAGTAGAATTTTATGTCATTTTGGTGAGAAAAAAAAAATTGGATAAATATCAGCGGTGCCTTTTGGGACATTTGGGAGTGTTGTCTTGATGTAATGGCCAACACAATCATTTCTGAACATTAATCAGTTTTTAACATAAGCTCTAATCCTATTAGAAGATAATGTGATAAATGAGTTGAGAAATCGCTCGTGTAGGTCATGGTTGCGACCACGTAAATCTACGTTCTGCTCAGAAGGTCCTGTAAATAAAAGAAACCTGTAAAATCACATCAGGCATGAGTCCACACACAAAAGCATGAGCTCACTCGAAAGATCATGCACAGAACTTGAACCCATGGAACCAAAAACATAAAATACGCCACTGCGCAACATTAGGGTCATAAAATCTGACCTTGTCTCCTGTTTGCGGCCAGACTGCTCAGCTGTCTCGCACTTAGTTATCAGATCAACAAGTGCTGATTTAATATCTTGGAGACTGAGCACTTTCATGTTTTGACTTGGGAAACATAGTTTCTCTGCATTAGATAAAACCTAAAAAGAAAAATTCAGAGAGGACATGTTGGTCACGCCAACAACGATAATGTTACAGTACATGTCGTCTATTCATGGTTCAACTTTAACTGCTTTAACATTTAAAAAATAAATGTGTTGTAATTTAAAGAAGTATTTACATGAAAGGGTACACCAGATCTATAACATATGTTCTGGTCAAGCTTGGGCACTTATATTTATTGCAATTATTTAGAAAAATAAGAAAAATGATGTATGCAATTTAACAGGATGCATAACAGGATGGAAACAATAAAATTAACAATCAGTTACATGATAAGAAATAAAATAAATTAGCAAAATTCCTAAAAAGTAAAAAGAAAGAAGAAAAGAACACATCTGTACCAGGATGGAAATAAAAAAATAACAATTCCTACCAGGATGGAACACAACAGGATAGAATTTAAAAAAATAAAAAGCAGGATGGAAATTAATAAAACTAATGTACAGGATTCCTTTCAAGGTGGAAAATAACAGGATAAAAAAAAAAATGACAGGATAGAGAAAAAAAAACATAAAAAATCAACGGGATTCCTAACAGGATAGAAAAATAACAGGATGGAAATAAAAAAAAAACATGATTCCTATCAGGATGGAAAATAACAGGATGGAAATAAAAAGGAAACTAAAATAATTCTAACAGGGTGGAATGTAACAGGGTGGAAATAAAAAATAACAGAATGGACATAAAAAAACAGGAAAAAATCTACAGGATTCCTAACAGGACAGAAAAGTAACAGGATGGAAATAAAAACTGTACAGGACAGAATATAACAGAATGGAAATGAAATGCAATGTTTGTGAATGAAAAGTTCATGAATGTAACAGTATGGAAAACATCATGAGATGAGAACTGAACTGAGCTGGATGACGGCATTACTGTTTTCACATAAATTGAACTCATTCCATAATTAATGAACTTTACACAGTTTTTAAACTGAACTGAATCAACAATGAACTGACTTTAACTGAAAAAAATTGACTCCTTACTACTGTCCTCTTTTTAGAGCTGCTTTACAGCAGAATTTAATTTTGTTTGTATCACTGAAACATTATTTTCCTGTTTAACAGCGTAAAGCTACTTTGACAATCTGTATGTTTTAAAACACTAAATAAATAAAGGTGACTTGACTTGACAAATTACTGCAATTTTAGGTTTAGGAGTGAGACAGAGAGTAATTTCATAATTCCATATACCATAAATCAAATACTAATACTTCCTAAAGTTAGTGCTGTTGTTTTCTCATTAAAAATGATGTCACATCCTGGTCTGGTAAGGACCTGGCTTTTGTTATAAAGAATAATTGGAATAACAGGGTGGAAAGTGATACTGAGGACACTATGGGAAAAACAAATTAAAATAGTATTATGGACAAGAGGAATATTTTGTCCAGATATATAGTAAAAATGGGAAATCAAAGAGAAAATAATTAAAATAAACTCTCAACCCACATCCTCCACTGATGATTGTCTTGAATTGTGATAAAAGAAAACAAACTGATATGATTTCATTAATAACCGTAACTGTAACCTTAAAACTGTAAGACATTTTCTTGAGTACATAAAGACATGTTGTCCAATATATAAAGACAAATATGATGGGAACATGAAAACAAAGTGACAATCAAATCTGTGTCTTCGCCATAAACAGTCCCAGTGGCCCTCAGTCTGGGTTTTAAAATCTAAAGCCTCCAAAACGTTATATTCTGGGCCATTTCATCTATCTTCAGAAATGGGGGAGAGGCCAACTAAGTTCTATTAGAGAAAAGGGAGTTAGAGTTGGATTTTAGATGGGCTACAGGGACACCGCAGCCCAAATTCTGACAAAACCAATACAGACTGGTAGCGAAGGAGGACGAAAGCCAAAAAAAAAACAAAAAAAAAACACACCAGACACCACCCAAGAAAAGAGTAGGAGGATGAGAACAAGTGAGAGAACCAGAAATCAGAGGGAAAAGATGAAGAAAGGCGATAGATTCCTTAAGAGAGTCGGATGGATGGTTTACAGAAGACGAGTAATAGGAGACTTTGAGACTAAAAGAAAACAAAAGGAAATAGAGAGATGTTTTTATCAGCAATTATACAGGACGCTTTCTGCACGCGATCCAAAATACACCATTATGTTACAGCATGCGTGGGAAAACTCAACAAATAACTTTTTTTTTTACTGTCCTCGCCCCTGCCTTAAAGATACGAATAATCTGACAAAAACCCACAGCAGAGGGAGAGGATGAGTTAGAAACTCGTACCATTGCCATAACAAAGAGCCCAGTGGTGCCTGGCCTGAGACCTTAAAAGTTCAGACTTGTTAAAATCTGGGATATTTCATCGGCATTTGTTCGGAACGGGGGAGAGGTTGACTTGATCCCATTAGAGAAGAGGGAGTCAGAGTAGGAGTTTTGGGGGGCTCTAGAGTGAATACGTGGTGATCTAACAAACCAAAACATGAGTCTCATGACTCTCACTATGGTGTTCTGGTCAACTGAAGCAAATCACATAAATATAAAACGAACATAGCAACCAAATGCATTGCCGCTTGCTTCTAATCACTCCCACTCATTAGACTGCAATCATTAAACCACATGCATGTGATGACTGTTCAGTGGTTGAACACTAAATCAACACCGACACTTGATTTGCAATAATGTGTGTGCATAATGGCTTTGTTTGGAACAATGTACTTTGAATACTGTGCAGTATATGGGCCGTTGTCAGGAAACTAAACTTGTGTCAAGTATTTCCATAACTTACTATAGAGAATATAATCATTTTTGTTTTCACTGTAGAGCAAAATAAGTGTTAAAATAAGTTTATTTTATTTAAATTTAAAGTGTTAGTTTTTTTCCTTAAATATCAACTAATTTGAACAGTTACATTAATCACTTTTTTTTTTTCATTATTTTTATTCTAAAAAAAAGTTCAACCCTGTTATGTTGTGACAGTTTAAAAATGTTCTTTGCTTTTGCTTTGTAAAGCTGTTATCACATTTTTTACTTGGGGTAATCATTTAAGAATCAGCTATTAAAAACTCATTATTTGTTGTTCACTAATTATCATTTTCACCATTGTATTCTAAAAAACCCTGTTCAACCCTGTTATGTTGTGATGTTTTAGTTTAAAAATGTTCTTGACACTATATTGAGAGATTGGCATTATTTTTGACCTCATGGTTTAAACAGAAGTAGGTGTCTTTTACATCTGTATTCTTGAACATCTGTGTTTAAGTTAGGCTTATATTGGACCTATCGAGCTCAAACGTTCAACTCTGTTGTGGGGAAAAAAATCATAGTGATCAACGTTTTGCTGGAAAAATATTGTTCTTAGAATAATGACTTTATTGAACATTTTGCACATCAAAATCAACCCTGCAATATTTTGAATGGAACAGGGCTGACGCAAAACATGTTTTTTTTTAAAGAAACAGCATTACTAGGAACACTGAAACTGAATCAGAATTTATTCTGATTATCTATTCAAATTATAGGCTATGTCTACTGATTTCAAAGTTCCTGTGACAGGGATGAAAAAAATTACAGCTTTTTTTTTTTCACTTAGTATAGGACAGTGTAGAAGTGACAGGAAGCGAAGTGGGAAAGAGAGAGAGGGCAGGATTGGGAAAGGTCCTCAAGCTGGGATTTGAACTCCGGATGATATATATATATATATATATATACACATACATACATACATACATACATATACACATATATTTACACATATAGCGCTATATGTTGGCACACTGCCCACAAGGCTATCAGCACCAACAAAAATGACAGCTGTATGTATGTATATATATAAAGACACTATATTTCAGAGATTGTTATCATTTTTTGACCTCATGGTTTAAACAGAGGAAGGTTTCTTTTACATCTGTATTATCATACATCTGTGTTTTATTTTGGTTAGGCTGATATTGGACCTGTTGAGCTCAAACGTTCAACTCTGTTGTGGAAACAAAATCATAGTGATCAACGTTTTGCTTGAAAAATATTCTTTTTGAACAAAAATAACAACTTTATTAAACATTTTGCACAGCAAAATCAACCCTGCCATAAAAAAAACCCTAAAAAAATAATACTGATAAGATAACAAAACTACTAACAATATAAAACGCACTAAGGATTAATGAGCTGCCGGGTTCATGAATATTAACCACGTTGTCTGCGTTTGCTCGAATTGATTTGCTGAAATCAAAACAGGGACGATAATAGGTGAGTGCCAGCCAATGAGACTGTCATTTGCACATTAGTTCCGCCCAACGCCCGGCAGGAACTTCTATTTTGACAAGAAAATACAACAAAGAATATTGTTTACATGTAGCGCATCAATTCTGCATGTTATGTAAGACTCTCTCGCTCTGTATCTTTCTTTGTGTGTGTGAGACAAACCGACAGAGTTTACTAGAGTTTACGGTACGTCAAATACAGGTACACTGCGCATCCATTCAGATAAACTGAAAAATAAAATGATAATAATATTATAATAAATTATAGTAACGCCGCATTTTATTGTCAGTAACAGTAACGGCGTTGTAACGGGGGAAACAGCAATTCGTTTGATTACTCTTTACTGAAAAAAATAACGCCGTTAGTAACGCTGTTTATTTATAACGCCGTTATTCCCATCACTGCTCATTTATCTATTCAATTTATAGGTCCATGTCTATCCTGTGACAGGGTGGAAAAAAAGAGTTTTTAACAATAAATATGTGGACTTTGTAAAGCTATTAACACATATTTATCATTTGGGGTAATAATTTAAGAATCAGCTACTGAAAACACCTTTTTTGTTGACCACTCATTCTTAAAAAATTAAAAATTTCAACTATAATCTTTAAAATCTAATTCAACATTGAAATCAATTAAAACTGTGATTGCTTCCAGTTTCATTTAACTCACTGAAAATAGATGAGCAAGCACATTGCAGTGTGGGATATTTGTGTAGTGGGTCATACAGGTATTTATTTATTTATTTAATTTTCTGGTAAATTTGCATACTGTCCCCAGTTTACTTAATGGATGCTGAAAAATTAGTATGAGTAGTAAGGAATGGCATTTCAAATACCCAGAATCTCACACTCACACCCATATTTGTCACCAGACACTTAAGAAAATAAAATGCAATGACCTGCTAAAAAACTGGTTTGTATGTGCAAAACATAAATGATATCTTTGCCAAATTTCACAGGTGAAATCAAGTCATTCCAATCCACCTTATTCCTAAACACGGAAGTAAGCCTATGGGCGAGACTTGCGGTTCATTACCCGCTATAGGGAAATAACGAGAAGAATAACCGCGCAGTAAACGGTAAAACAGTTTGCATTACAAACCAGTGTGTTCATAATTAAGATGATACACTAAAATAATTTGCAATATCAAGCAGCAAAATGAGCGGTTCTGTACAGCTAAAAATAGCTGGAAGCAAATGAGACCGGAAGCAAGACCCATAAATTTTGGACACTCATTTGGTACTCAAGACACTGTATTTCAAAACAAAGGTCATTTATTCAGTTCGAACAAATCCTTCATACACAAATATATGTATATATATTTATATATATGAAAAAGTACATATCTGATATACTACATTAACACAGTTCACGTCATATTTTCCTGTGTATTAGTAACCTGCCCTACAAAAGCTCCACAAAACTTTCAGTAGTTTTTTTTCCTCTGTACAAATAATGTTACATGAAACAAAAAATATTTAGACTAACTAACAAACTGATAATTGATGAATGAAGACGGGTGGCCCTCAAATAAACCCCCAGATCTTCACCAATACAAACAAACACGCACACATAAAAATCACAAAAGGATTGCAAAACGGAAAAATCTCAGATTATGAATTATAGCATATTTTACACTGCTGCTTTTTTTGTATTATCAGATAAGCAAAGTCTACAAAGTGTGATGCTCATGTACTAAAAATGACCGTTTTAAGCCCTCTGCTCGTATCTTCAGTTAAACATGCTTGTTCCTTGGGCATGAGGTACTTCAGATAGACCGGAGTTCTGTTCTTTTCTGTTTTGTTCAGTGTCAGAGGGATTGGATGAGCCAGCGGTGAAGCCAGCTTTGCTTATACGTTACTAAGCAGACCGGACGCGTGACTGTTTTTGGTTTGGATGGCCAGTAGTTTCCGTACGAGCTGACATGTTACAACTAATTGCATTTGTTTTACTTGGAATTAGTCGAAAATTGTTGACTGACGGCGGTGGTTTTGGTTGAGAATTTGAGTTTGAGTGGCCACGCTCCTTGGTTTCGCCCTCTCCTTGACGCTTTAGCCGAATATCTTTGTTTACGCACACGTGAGAAGTTTGCATGAGCGGCTCAAGTGCCTGGCATCTGGATCTGAACCACCTCTCCATTCTCAGCTTGCTGGAGCTGAATGGCCTCCTTCACGTCCATCTCCGCCTGCAGCGCTGGAGTCAGAGCTTCAGCCTGAGGATCAAAAACAGAGTGAGTGTGTCATTTTTGTGCAACTGAAAAAATGATTGCTTCAAACAGGTTTTCTGAACATTCCCTCCATTTGTTCCACCTTAAATTCACACCACTGGATTAAATACTAGAGCTAATTTTGCCATGTCAACCTGGTCCTTGAAACCCATAAACAAACTATGCAAGGACAAAAGTTTACATGCAGGATAAACATGGTTTGTGCTGGTTTTGTGCAGTGAATTATGAATTTTATTAATTGTGTCATTAAATAAATATTTTAAAAAAGTCACAAGAAATAAAGTTGCCTAACCCTACTAACTGGAATATATATATATATATATATATATATATATATATATATATAGTGAATGAGACAATTCTACAACAAAAAGTTTTTTTTATTATTCTTGAGCAGAAAATGGTCAACAATGACGGAATGGAAATTAATTTCTAATGGAAATTCAGCTTTACATCACAGGAATAAATAGAATTTTGAAATATATTACAATACAAAAGGGTTATTTTAAACTGTAATGTTTTTTGACTGTATTTTTATTTTAATCAAATAATCGCAGCCTTGGTTCACAAAACTTTCAAAAACATTAATAAATGTGATAATAAATACAGTTTCTTAGCTCAGCAAGTGGGTTCCATTTGATTCATCAGGGAAAAATTAAATACAAAAAATAAATAAAAAATAAAAAAATGAAAACGTTAATTAAATAACTAAAAATGTAAACTTTATTTTAGGCATTTTAATTTTACTTTATTTTCCCAAAAGGTCGCATAATGGTCTAATTTTCTGAGGTCCTCTAAATTTTTCTTTTCTGTAATTTTATATATATATATATATATATATATATATATATATGACCCTGGACCATAAAACCAGTCTTAAGTAGCATGGATATATTTGTAGCAATAGCCAAAAATACACCGTATGTCAAAATTATCGATTTTTTTTTTTTTTTTTTTTGCCAAAAATTATTAGGATATTAAGTAAAGATCATGTTCCATGAAGTTATTTTGTAAAAAAATATATCAAAATTAAATTTTTGAGTAGTAATATGCATTGCTAAGAACTTCATTTGGACAACTTCAAAGGTGATTTTCTCAATATTTTGATTTTTTTGCACCCTCAGATTCCAGATTTTCAAATAGTTATATCTCGGCCAAATATTGTCCTATCCCAAACAAACCATAATCATATATATATATATATATATATATATATATATACATATATATATATATATATATATATATATAATTCAAGTATCAATTATTTAAATTTACTTTCATTTTTCCCTGACGTCCAGTAATGTTCTTAAGGTCAGTATAGTGTGATATTTACAGCCAGTGTAAAATAACTGATGTATGCACAGTTGTCCAAACAGATGAATACTACATTAATGCACAAAGTTCATAATGATGGTGTTTCTCGGATGGAAACACCCAAATCAATTCTTGGCATTAAAGAAACAATGTTCAATAGAAGAGTCAGTCTGCAACACGTTTAGGAGTGTCTGTTTTATTAAGATACCATATACAGTCGCATTACTGTCAGCTGATACATATCTATCAGCACACGGTATATATCCCGTCATTCACCTGGGCTCAATATGTCCCGTTTTACCATATTGATGGAGGCAGTGAAAGCAGATAAATACAACACTGACAGGTGTACAGATTGATACAACAAAAACAAAGACTAAGACAACAACAAGAGATGGAAAACCTGGAGAAAAGTAAAGGGTCAGATGAAGGCTACACTTTATCTCAGTTGTCGAAATGAAAACACTCCCTCAAAAAAAAAAAAAAAAAAAAAAAAGAAGGGCAGAGGGAATGATGCAGGGGGAGACAACGCATGATGAGTCACTTCAGAGTATGAGCAGTGAGTCATTTCTTCCTCAACACACGCCAGGGGAAAAGACCGCACACCTGCACGGCGCAAAGACTCAAACTGTACTCAAGGGCATGGCCCTGAAGTGCCAAGACTCTTAAAACACAGCCCGCCTGATGCGAGACACTCGTGGCCTGTGCTTCTCATCTTAGGTGCTAAGTGTAAACTCCTCAGGGGCCGATTTCATGCGGCTCCACAAGAGGGCACTCATTAGAGCCAATTACTGAATCGCTCAAAAGCATCAGTTTCAAAAAGCTCTGAGTAAGTGAGCTGACACTTCAGTCGGACTGTACAGAGAACAGAGCTTCCTGGCTGGAAACATCTCTTTATTTTCAATGATTTTTATCTGTGCCGATCCAATGTGTGATATGGAAGCTATTAAATGAAAAAATGAAGGGGTGTGTTCATGAAAAACGGCTGTAAACACTACCACATGTTTTGTGCAGCAGATGAGAGCGATTGAAATAATCCTGAAATTCACATAGGAAGAAGCGTTGTGACCTCAGGATGGCGGTTGATGCCAACAGGGGGATCAGAGCATCATGTGAGGTGCAAGACGACGGCTGCCTGAAATCATTTCAGCTTGAAATTAAATGATTCAACTATTGACTATAAGTTGCCCAATTATGAAGCTTTACTATAGTTTAAAGCATTGGATGTCATTTCCTGGCTTCTTAGCTCATCGAGTAGGTTACAATGGGTCAATAAATTCAAAATTAAAAAATTAAAAATTATTTTTTATTTGAATTTACTTTAATTTTTTTCCCTGAGGTCCACTGTTGTTATATTTTTAATTAATTAATTTATTTATTTATTTGTTTGTTTGTGATCAGATTTTATCATCCACTTAATATGCACTTAACAGCATTTATTTATTTAAATTTACTTGAATTTTTCCACTAGATCTACTAATGCTCTTTTTATGTTTGTTTGTTTTCATGTTCTTGTTTTTGTAATCATTACATTTAATTTTTGTCCCTGATGTCCACTTAAAATGCACTTAAAACATTTATTCATTTAAATTTACTTGAAATTTTCCCTTAGATCTACTAAAGCTCTTTTAATGTTTGCTCTCTTTCATAGGTTCACTCAACGCTGCGTAGCTTTGACGCATTGGGAACGCCCTCTGGGTGTGCCGATTGTCTGAAGCCCTTATAGAATCACGCCAATTCATTGGCTGATGGCGCGGAAGCCGTCTTTGACGTTCTTACGTCGCCTCCTTATACTGGCGAACGCGCCATCTGCTCCTCAGATTTCTCTGCCTTCACGAAGTGGCCATATCAGCCCTTCTGTTGCGGTTTTTCTGGCCCGATATTCGGACTGTTTTCGCTGAGCTTCTTCATTTGCACTTCGGCGACTGCGATAGTGGAACGATGTTCTCCTCGCGGTGGAGTGCATGGATTTTCGTCGCTGCCAGCCGCCGTGTTCTCGCTTCATCGCGAGCGACGACCCGCACGGTAAGAGTG
This sequence comes from Tor tambroides, assembly GCA_021397915.2. Classification (NCBI taxonomy): domain Eukaryota; kingdom Metazoa; phylum Chordata; class Actinopteri; order Cypriniformes; family Cyprinidae; genus Tor; species Tor tambroides. The sequence goes on along the minus strand of JAFVLL020041433.1, from coordinate 131 downwards.
TTAACTTTGTTTCTCACACGTGCGATGCGGTTTACGGCGCTTATATGTATAACTGTTCAAGTACGTCCGTCTTTCCCCGTCGCGCTCCGGAAGCGGCCTAGGCCCTCCGTGAATCCGCGGCCTGGGGTTCG
>JAFVLL020041432.1:0-15820 GCA_021397915.2 Tor tambroides | reverse complement strand
TAAATTTTTTTTTTTTTTTTTTTTTTTTTGCAAAATTAAATATTTAAAATATAATCTTAAAAATATATACCAACAATAATTAATGTTAAAAAACCTGAAGTGATATTTCAAGTTAAATTAAAATGTTTAATTGATAAGCATAAATATTGTTACATAGCAGCTTTGCAGAGAATTTTGACCAGGAGATTCTTAACCAGGAGACCGGGGCCCACCAGGGGGCCTTAAAAACTTCCAAGGGGACTGCAAGATGACTTAAAGTTATTTAAAGTAACTTACAGTAAAATAATTCACACACACGCATATCTGTAAATATCCTTGTTAATCTGTTGATAAAAATGTTTATAACTATGTGGCAATTACAGCCATTACAGCATAAGGACCAGAGAAAATATGTAGGAGGCGCCTACTCTACATGAAAGGGCCTCTGAGTATTGTCTTGAACAGTGGGGGGCCCTCAGAGCCAATAAATTTGAGACCTATTGGCATAAACCTTCAGTGCACAAACTAAAATTATATTCAGATTTGGTTTTGGTATTTCTTACTGTTAATAGACATTCACATTTAATGTAATGATTTCAGAAATCATTTAACTGATGTAAATTATTTAAAATGATACAGTTGGTACCATAAGTTAGCATGTTAAATGTGACAGCCCTAAAAATTACATTCAAAATTTTCAAGGAACCACCTAGGACTCCCTTTCGTCCCACTGGTGGTCCCCATAACCCCAGTTTGAGTAGGTGTCCATACACTTTTGGCCAGCTAAGCTAGTAGTGTCCCTTGTGTTAGTGCATGTAGTTCCCTCTTGCTTACAGCAGTGGGCAGTATTACATTTGAATCTTTCTCAGACTTTCCAGTTATTACAATCAGTGTTTAATTTTTGTACTGGATCACAGCCATGTGACAAACTGACACTTCATACTAATCTCCAGGGATAGAGGATAGTGTTATTGTTTTTGAGGGTGAAACAAAGCTCTTGCCAAAGGATCTATTTTAATGTAGCTTAGTGTTTATTGTTCTTTCTCACTCTCCCTCTCCATCACTATCGTTCCTCTCACTTTCCTCTCTACACCCCATCCTATTGTCCCTCTGTGTTATCAAACCCCCCTCTTGTCGCTCTCTTTTGTTCAGGTTATGACTGTCCGGTGGTGGAAGGTATTTTTGATTACGCCGCTGCCATTGGAGGAGCCACTCTGACTGCTGCCCAGAATCTGCTGGATGGAAAGTGTGATGTGGCCATCAACTGGGCCGGAGGGTGGCATCACGCCAAGAAGTAATACGGCGCAACAGGCCTTGTGCCCACCCTCTTGTGTTTCACGTCCACATCAATCATTGAAATGCCAGTGGCATCTTTAACATAAGTATTAAGAAGATCTGTATGGTTTATAGTTTAAACTAAGTTCAAATTTTGATGTAACAATTTGTTTGCGGAAACTTGTTAAACAAGCTGAGTTTTTGTAAAATATGTTTGTTTATTGTAGATGAATGTTTATGTATGTGTCGGACATTGTTCAGTGGGTCACTGGAGCAGCTGATTGAATATGTGTTGTTATATAAGGGACGAGGCATCTGGGTTCTGTTATGTGAATGACGCCGTTCTTGGAATCCTTAAACTGCGCGAGAAGTATGAGAGAGTTCTCTATGTGGATGTGGACCTTCACCATGGAGATGGTAATAACACTTCCATAACAATAACCATAACAGCCTGTTGTTGTTAATAGCATTTAACATCCTTCTTTTCCGCAAATAGTCCGCAAATTGGCTTTAGATTTATATCTGACTTCCAAATTCACATTAACACCAAGAGCAAATGTTAGATGGGTCAGTGGCATGACACTCATTTTTATTAGAAATGTGAAATTAATTTATTTAAAAACATAAAAACCACAGTTCATGCACACAGTGTTTTCAATGCACCTCTTCTATGATGAGCGTGTTTTTTAAATTTCCAAATAAACATCATTTTGGGTTTTTTTTTTTTTTTTTTTTTTTTTGGGAGGGAGACGTAAAAAAGTCAGGTTGATACAACTGTCCTGATTTTGTAATGAAAAAAGCCTCATTAAAGTTCTTGAAAAGAAAACCTTATCACATAGTAATGCGTAATATTTTATTTTTATTTCTTAAATGTTTATAAAAATCTTTGTCCACCAAATTAGTCATGTGGTGCAAACATGTGGAAAAACAACATACAATAGGAAATTATATCATAGAAAGGACCACTTTAGACCCTTATGACTGTGTGTTAAAGTCTTTAAGAATATGATATAATTTTCGTTCATAGAACATTTTTCAAAAATTTTATACCAGGTCATTTTTTCTGTTGTAGAATCTTTTATTTGTTATTGACCCAGATGTTTAGATAGTAGTAGCTCACATTCCATGTTTGTGTTAGTCTGTTATCAGTTCAGGTTATTTCTCAAATCCATCAGTGAAAAAGGGCGTTTCCTCTAAGCTTTTACGCAGACCTCATTTAATATCCTTCTCTTTAAGTGGACTTCTGCATTGTTTCCTCTCCAGGTGTGGAGGACGCTTTCAGCTTCACCTCTAAAGTCATGACAGTGTCTCTGCACAAGTTCTCCCCTGGCTTCTTCCCAGGTTAGTTCTGCATGCCTCTATGCCTCGGCGAAGACCAGCACGTCTTTTAATTCGCTTAATTGACAGTCATGTTTCAAGCCATGCCAGAGCTGGAGCTGCAGGCTCCACTCCAGCGCCCAGTGTCTGATTACCCAGCTGATAACGGAGACTGGAGCTCTGTGGTTTCTTGGAGACTCTGAGAGCCCCCTTTAGTAGTTTAACAATAGCGCTTGGAAAGGTAGCTAGGCAAATGCTCTATGAAGGCAAGATGTAATGTGATTTAATTATTATTTACTTAATGATTTATAAATGGATTGATCGCAGTTGCCAAGTGATATTCACAAATGACACATTCAGAATTCAAATGAATTCATATGTGGACATTCTTGGAATAGATTTTCTTAATGTTAAAGTAAAATTACAAACTCCATTCTATTCAGATTATTGTAGCAGAAACCTGACTGAATTGTGTAAAATGCAAAAAATACTGTATGGTTTTGGCCAGAAGCAGAAGAAACTGATCAACTGCGCTTACATCTGCACAGTAATTGCCCTTTGAGTAAAGCATAGTCTTTATTTTAGCCCGTCCACTTGCTGAGCACGTTCCGCTCTTCACCGTAGTGGTAATACCCGAAAGTCCAACTTAACAGAAACTCTTCTAAATCCAAATATAACAGAACATTAAACACTAGCAATTTCCCCTAATTTTTCATCTTCAAAAACATGTAATATAACACTTCATTTCAAGTCCAGTTCCCAGTCCAGTTCCATGCATAGCATGCTGGGAGCTGGAAATCCCCTGCACAGTTTCAGCAGTGGTGGGGTAACGCCAATTAAAATTTGTTCATGTAGTAAAGTTGGTTTAAGTAAACAACAGTTTTAAGTTTTAATGGACTGCATATCACGAAATTAGGTTTAAAATTGTTCAATAATTATAATTAGGCAAATAAGCAGGCAGCAAGAATATATTTTTTGAGTATGTAATATCACTGCAACAGCTTCATCTGAAAAGTACACTACCATTCAAAAGTTAGGGGTCGGTAAGCTATTTTTAATGTTTTTGAAAGAAGTCTCTTATATTCACCAAGGCTGCATTTATATGATAAAAATACATTAAAACAGTAATATTGAGAAACATTAGTACATTTTAAAAGAACTGTTTTCTATTTTAATATATTTTAAAATGTCATTTATTCCTGTGATGGCAAAGCTGAATTTTCTGCAGCTATTACTCCAGTCTTCAGTGTTACTTGATCCATCAGAAATCATTCTAATATGCTGATTTTGTGCTCACAAAACATTTCTTATGTTGAAAAAAGTTGAGAAACTGCTCATACTGCTCACCGATTTTTTGATTAATAGAAAGTTATAAAAGAACAGCATTTATTTGAAATACAGCTTCTAATAATGTCTTTACTCTAAATGATCAAATTAATGCATTTTTGCTAAATAAATTTAATAATTCTTTCAGAAAAGACCTTGCTGACCCCAAACTTTTGAACAATACTGTACAGTAAATGACAACATCAATGCTCAATAAACCTTCTTGTAGATAATTCATACTGGCCCATCAGTTCTATCAGTCATATAAATGACCTTCAATGAGACCAAATTTAGGTTGTCATTATAATTTCTTTCACAGGCACAGGAGATGTGACTGACACTGGGCTGGGTAAAGGACGCTGGTACGCTGTTAACGTCCCCCTCGAGGATGGCATCCGTGATGATCGGTACTGCCAGACTTTCACTAGGTCTGTAAAGAGCCAGTAACCAGCCAATCTAATCAAGTTCCTTACAATGTTTTGTTTGTCCCCGTGGTTCAGTGTCATTTAAACAGAAATGATTTCTTTTTGGGGGGGCTTCTCTCAGTGTGATGCAGGAAGTCAAAGCTCTGTTTAACCCTGAAGCAGTTGTGATCCAGCTTGGAGCGGACACCATGGCGGGTGACCCCATGTGCTCCTTCAATATGACTCCCATTGGAGTTGGAAAATGTCTGAACTATATACTGGACTGGGAGTTACCCACTCTGCTTCTAGGAGGAGGTGTGTGTCATTGTTTTTGTTGAATTGTATTACACTCCCAAACATGAAAATTCTGTCATCACTTACTCACCCACATGTCGTTCCAAAGACTTTTGTTCATCTTCTGGACACAAATGAAGATTTTTAAAGAAGTTTATAAAGTTTATAAAGAAAAAGTAAAAGTACTTTAGCTGTTTAATCCATGTCTTCTAAAGAGATATGTTTGGTTTATATATTGAACAACATATTTAATTTCTGCTCTTATTCATGCATTGTTCAATGTTAAATGTGAATAAAATCTGAAATAAAATCTGTTCATTCTGTTTAACCGCTTGATTCATATGGATTACTTTTACGTTGTCCTTTTGTCATTCATTCAAGTTTTGGTTACATGGACTTTCACTGGATAGGACAAAATTCTGAGAGATTATTAAATTTATCTTCATTTGCATTTTGAACGACGTGAGTGTGAGTAAATGATGACAGAATTTTCATTTTGGGTGAACTAACCATTTAAAAAACATACATCGACAGACGGTTTCAGCAGTGTTGCCTCAGTTTGTTCTCCCTCTATGCCTTAACACTGACAACTACATCTTCTGTCCTTGTTGCCAGCTTTCTGACTCGGCCAAAAAGTTTATTAGTGTGTTGTTACGGCCAGGGGGGGTTGGGCTGAGAGAAGAAAGTGAACTTTTGTGATTTTACCCCATTTTGAAATGAGCTCTAAGCTGCAGACCTGCCTAGCCAAGCTCTAGATGAAAGGTAGTAATTACACTAGTACAATGAAGCCCTTTTGCTGACTTCAATCCCCCTTCACTCTCTCTTTCACTCTCTGCGTATACAAATCTGCCTCTCTCTGTCCTTCTCAGGCGGCTATAACCTTGCCAATACTGCCCGCTGCTGGACCTATTTGACAGGGACCGTCCTAGGACAGACTCTGTCTTCTGAGATCCCGGACCACGAGGTGAGACCCCGTTCCCTCTCTTCTTTCAGCAGCTGTATAAAACTCCACTCTCTCCTCCTCTTCCATTCCTGCTGAGTCACCCGGTCTAATCAAAGATGTCCAAGCACCTCTCAATAACCGGGTTTGTTTTCATGTGATTCAGGAGCAGGGAGGGGGGCGTGCGTGTGCACACCGGTGAAGGGGTCTTAACAATACTACTCTGTCCCTACCGGTTGACTGAGAGGGACTTGTGCTTTTCTTTCCTCAACTGTTTATGCCTCCTCTCTCCTCTTTCTCTTTCCTTAGAGAAAGAGAATGTGTGTACCCAATTCTGAGTGAGCCCTTTTAAGAGCTTTTTCATGCTTTTTTCTGAGGAGAGATGAAGGGCTGGAAAGGCCTTCTGGTTGGTCTGGGAGAGTTTGATATCTCTCTTTTCTTCCAACTTACAAAGAAGGTCTTTTAATGTTTATAGAGAGCGCTTTCATGGTCACCGCAATAAAAGATGCCATTGTTTCAGCTGACATGACCTCCTGCGTCATGTTGACCTTCGACCTCTCCACAGGGCAAACAACCAAAATAAAACAGTGTAGATAACTGTCAGGGTGTTCGTTAACGACGGTGATGGTCGTGAATATGATTAATACAATTAAAAAGATTTGAGCTCTCTGGAATACTTCAAAACCTATTAGGGATTTTCTTTTTCTGTAGGACATCTTACAAAGTATTGCAAAAAAAACAAAAAACAAAAAAACAGCAATACAAGTTACAATATTATTATGTAATGATGCTAAACTGTAATTGGCCGTAGAAGTCAATAACCCCCCCCCCCCATCTCTAATGAGAGCCCTTTAAAATATATGTATTCTAACCTTTTTGCAACATATATTTGGTACATTTTACAATTTATTACACTGGATGTTTTACTAGGGCCAGTTTTTGGAGGGCTCTTAAATGTGTGAAATGGACGTCCTATACCATTCGAAATGTTTTTGAAAGAATTCACATATGTTCACTATATAGAAATACAGTAAAATGGCAATATTGTGAAATATTATTGCAATTTAAAATAAATGTTTTCAAATTTATTATTTAATTATATTATATTATATTATGTAATTTATTCCTGTGATGGCAAAACTAAATTTTTAGCACCCATTACTCCAGTCTTCAGTGTCACATGATTTTCAGAAATCATTCTAATGCTGATTTGATGCTCATGAATCAATTCTTATTATTATCACAGTTTAAAACGGTTAGGCTGCTTAATATTTTTGTGAAAACTCTAATAGTAAGTTCAAAAGAACAGCATGCCTTTAAAATAGAATCTTTTGTAAGATTATAAAGTCTTTACTCTCACTTTTGATCAACTTAATGCATTTTTGATCTTACTGACCCCAAACTTTTAAACAGAGTAAATTTTTCAATGTTTACCTTATTTAGTGATTGTTGTGAAATTAGTGTGAAAATATACAGTAATTACCTAGTGGTTAAGAATATGATTTTTTATAATGTGCTTTGTAACTTTGGAAATTTCTTGTTGTAAAGTCCCGGTTCTGCTCTCTTCATATTCTTTGGGCGATACAGAGTTCATTCAGGTCTGTTTGTCAGTGTTGGCCAAACCACTTATTGTCCATTGTGACCTTTATTGAAAACTATTCACTATTCCTTCCAAGAGTCTTTGTCCAAACTTCACCCAGTTCCAGTCAGATCATTTTCGGTCAGTATACCTTGCAAAAAGTACCTCAAAAACATTGAAGTGGCAGTAATGCTTTCACTCTTTCAGTACCTTTTTTGGCAACATTTTTTACTGAAATTATTTTGTAAAACATTTTGTAATTTAAAACCTCTAAACCTTATTTTAGTATTCGTAGTTCATCACAATGCAGTGTATATGGTGTTCTGTGCTTATGGTCTTTGTGCCCTGATAATTGTTCTGTTCTATTCTATTCTATTCTATTTGGAAGCATTTATTTGGTCCCAAATATTATGTTCTCCATTTGACGACCATATGAACCAGTCCACCCTAAGAACTCTGCCGAAGTCTGCCGGTCCACAGCATATTTTGAGTTTTAGGACCACCACTCCTTCTCCCCCTTCTCCTCATCTCCTTCTCATTCCTCTTCTTTCTCTCTATAGCTTCTTTTCCTTTATTGTTCCCTCCATCGGCTTTTCAAAGCATGAAACATTCTCTCCTCCCCTCTTAGAGAGAGGAACCCCCATCTCCTTACCAGCACTGTTATTGTGTGTCCATCCCGGCCAAACAAAACACTATTTAACTGTAGTGTGAGTCCGTAAAGACAAAGATGGGAGAGAGAGAGGCAGAGAGTGAGCGATAAGGCTGTTAAAAGACAGAGAGGCATCCACCAATGGGGGTATAGAAAAGATAGAAGAGTATTGCAGCATAGAAGAAGCTGGGAAAAGAGAGGTAGAACAAGAAGCACTTTGTACCTGTGCAGTCTCGCTCTCTCTCTCCCCTCGAGCCGGTCCAGCTGCTGAGACTCTGAGGCGGCTCGGTCTGGGTTCTGCCCTGCCAGAACTGCAAACAATGAAGACAGACTGGAGTGGAGCCGTACAACGAGCTCATTCAGGCCCTGTCACAGACACAGAGAGATGAAAAAGTGAGGCTAATATAGACAGTCCTCTCACAAGAGAGAGTCCCAGAAAAAATGCAGAGCCTTTTATTTAGACCTGAATTGTTTCTCTTTAAGAAGCTGATGAATTGGAAAAGCTTGTGCTGTGCTTGGGCCAAGACAGCCCTGATAATTTTTGTGCCACTAATAACGCCAAATGGAAATCCAGAGAGGTTTCCATGTCTTCTGTTGTGCCCGACTGTAATTATTCAATAAATCACTCCTGCCCTAAACTCACAGTATTGATTGAGCTACAACTATGCATATGACGGTATAAAATTTTTCATATCATAAAAACTACTGAAGCTTTATCACAGTTTATAATTACGGTACTGAATTACATTACAAATACAGGTTGAGAGGGTAAGCAGACTTCAGTGTTCTCATTATTAAAAGTTTAAGCACTTTTTTTTCCAAATAACAAAAAGATCCTTGAACAATAAAAATGCTTAAAGTAAACAAATGTTTTAAACAGATTAAAGTGCAAAAGAACAATGATGAACCAGTATCTTTTCTGGGTTGACGTGTTTTAGTGTAAAAAATGTTTAAAAATACGTACACTGCCGTTTAAATGTTTTTTTTTTTTTTTAAGTCTCTTATGCTTACCAAGGCTGTATTTATTTGATCAAAAATACAGAAAAAAGAGTAATATTGTGAAATATTATTGCAATTTCTAACATTGGTTTCCTATTTTAATGTACTTTAAAATATAATTTATTTCTATGATGCAGCGCTGAATTTTCAGCAGCCATTACTCCAGTCTTCAGTGTCACATGATCCTACAGAAATCATTCTAATATGCTGATTTATTATCAGTGTTGAAACTGTTGTGCTGCTTCATATTTTTTTGGTATGTGATACTTTTTTTCTTTGATTCTTTGATGAATAAAAAGTTAAAAAGAACAGTGTTTGTTCAAAATAGAAGTCTTTACTATCACTTTTTTTCACTCTTCTTTTTAACTTTTATTTTTCAAAGAATCCTGAAAATAGTATTACAGGTCCCAAAAAATATTAAGCAGCACAAATGTCTCCAACATTGATTATAAATCATCATATTAGAATGATTTCTGAAGGATCATGTGACACTGAAGACTGGAGTAATGATGCTGAAAATTCAGCTTTGCTTCACAGGAATAAATTCTATTTTAAAGTATGTTAAAATAGAAAACTGTTATTTTAAATTGCAATAATATTTCACAAAATTGCAGTTTTTTTTCTGTATTTTTGATCAAATAAATGCTGCCTTTATGAGCATAAGAATCTTCTTTAAAAAAACATTGAAAATCCTACTAATCCCAAACTTTTGAACAGCACTTTATTAAGTCTTTAAGTAACAAATCTACTTTGCACAAATGACTATGTTCCATAGAAACACTTTATTTACTGGGTTTTCTGTTATTTCTGCTTTTCTATATAAGTAACACCTACTGTAAGAGAGTGAATTTTACCTTAATAGGTGATCCAGTGTTACACAATTTCTCAGTGTGACTTTTTTTTTTGTGTCTTGTCTAAGAAAGGTGAAACTCTCAAACAAGACTGAAGATTGTACATTTGACAACTTGGCATTGTTGTGTACTGGCAAAAATCTAAATAACTGTGTTATACAAGAAGTTAAGGAATAAGGAATAGTTTCCCCAAAAATGAAATTCATGTTCCAAACCTGTATGCCTTTCTTCCTGCAGTGGAACATTAAAAAAAGAAACATTTCTTGAAATATCTTCTTGGTCACACTTTATTTTAAGGTCCAATTCTCGCTATTAACAAATCATTAACCATGACTTTTGCCTCAATAAACTCCTAATTTGCTTCTTATTAATAGTTCGTAAGGTAGTTGTTAAGTTTAGGTATTGGGTAGGATTAGGGATGTAGAATATGATCATGCAGAATATGCGCTTTATAAGTACTAATAACCAGCCAATATGTTAATAATAGGCATGCTAATAAGCAACTAGTTAATAGTGAGAACTGGTCCCTATACTAAAGTGTTACCATCTTCTTTTAAGTAAATGGTCACCAAAATAGCTAAGTTACAAACATTCTTCAAAATATCTTTTCATGCAAATTTGCAATGACTAGAGTTTTGGGTGAACTATACTGTACATTTAACATCATCTGTATTGGTTAAGAGGACAGGAAAGTTCCTGTTGATGGCCAGTTTGGCTAGACTGGGAACATGTGGCTTTGTTCTGGTCAAATCTTATCAGCGAGTGGTAGGAAATTTGCTGTGTTTTTGTTTGAGTGCTGTCAGGGACTCAGCTCAGCCCGCGGGTGGAAACAGCCCTCACTGCGCTGTAGCCAGTCAACATCTGTACATCCTCTCCTTTTTTTCAAAAACTTCTTTTCACTTGTTTCTGCCAAGTTATTTTCAGAACAGCCCAATGAAATAACAAACACCCAGAGCTCTGTTTCCCCCCTACAGTCAGTCAGCCAGATAGACGTCTGATCCTCTCTCTTTCTCTGGTTCCTCTTTTATTTAACTCCATTGCACATGAGAATTCAGAGGGGGGTTGCAACGAATGGACAATCTGCATCACTTCCCCCAATTGTACAAACAGTGTCTCTTACAGACAAACTTCAACATACCAGCGAGTAACTGAAGTACTCCACCCATGCTCTCAAACACAGCCACAGAGTTTACAGGTTCATACACAGGTGTATCATTCAGTAATGAGCTCAGACAGCTAACATGAACACAGTCTGGAGATGACAGTTGTGGTTACGCTAGTCAAACAGTGCTAAAGGGATTGTAAGGTCTTCTGTCCTGTTTGAATAACTTGAGGAGCGGGTGAATACCCCACCGGGCATTACAGGGACAAACAGCACAGACCTTTTAGAGGACCTGTGTGTGGATTGAGAAAAGTAAAGATGTGCGAATGTGGAACCGTTTTAGACAGACAAGGTGCCTTGCAAATTGATTTGTGTGGACTCATAATGCAGAAAAGGGTAGTCTGCCATCACAGTTCAGCTGGTTTAGTTTCTTGTTTCAAGTTGTGAAATCTTTTTTGATGCACGTACACAAGTTCTCATTGGCTGCCAACTTTTTCGCAGCAAGTTCAACAGGATGTTGTGAGTGCCAGCAGTGTTATGTTTGCATTGTCTGTATTTTTGCCCTTTGAACCAGGTCTGGTACTTCACTGTAAAGTGCGAGACAGACAGACTGTCAGCACGGGTTTGGCTCATTACCGCCCGCACGTACTGACCAATCTAGAAGGGAAGCGTTTCAGACAGTAGATGCTGTTTGTCCGCCCATGTTATTGACTTAAGATAATAATAAAAAACACCCTGTGTTCCGTGATTTAGTGAATGTTTTCACAGCTTGTGATTTCATAACTGTTTTTTGTCAACTATGAATTTTGAGCAGAGGAGACAACAGGCCTTCAGGTGTTCCTTAACCTCTCCACTCTCATCCATCTTGAAGAAAACTTGTGACGCCACAACAGTAACAATTAATGTGGCCTCTGTATCTTCTTCTGTGGGTGGGGCTTTTTGTGCCGTTGCGTCTGGGAAGTAGCTGGCTCCCAGAATTCCGGAGTGGAATAAATGCTGGAAATGAGCTTTGGGGAAGTCCATAATGGATGTTGGGTGGTGTTGATAGTTAAGGGGTCAAAGTTCAAAAGGTCAGGAGATGAAACCTAAACTCACCTTTATGATGGGACACTTAGAGACAATGAAGTGTTGGGTCATATTTTGATTCGGAGAGTGGATCATTATTGTTTTGTTCTTTTTAGTCTGCCCTGTTGAGGAGGGAGTTACTGACCTTATTCTGTGTTATCTAATTTTATCTGACTTAATCAACTTTATCATCTATTTTTGAAACAAGTTAATTTTTCTCCATCATGGCAAACGTTAAAGGAATAGTTCACCCAAAAATAAAACTTATGGCTTCAGTTCAAATGTTGACTATGTTTTTATGCGCTGTTTAAAACATCAGAGATATGGTGGAATGGACTTTTAATGGAGTGACAGAAATCTCTCAGGGTTCATTAAAAATTTCTTCATTTGTATTTCAAAGATAAACAAGTCCTATGGGTTTGGAACAACATGAGTAATTGATGACAGAGTTTTTATTTTTGGGTGAAGTAACCCTTTAAATAAAAAAAAAAGTTTCAACCTGAACTTAGTGTGGTCCAAACCAAACAATCAACAGAGCTGTGGACAGTGCTGTTTCAGATTATCTTGCTTGGGAAAAGTTGAGTTCATGGGAAAACAAGTGGCATGCTGTGGTGTCCCATGTGTATGAATGCTTACTAACAGCATAATCTAAGTAATTATCTGTGCACAAATCATTGTCCAAGTGCATCCTATTTACACCTTTCTTAGTTGTGTGCATAAAAACCTGTGAGACTGCACACATTCGCAGACTCATATGTTGTATAATCCCTAACATGTTGGAGCGCATTGGGACCGGAGGTAAGGCGGATAAACAAAAGACAAGTAATTGAAAGCAGAGCTGAACTAATGCATGTAACACACATACAACCAAATCTGATCTCTGTCCAATTTAAACACCAGATACCCTACCAACACAATGCAGACAGTGTTTTTTTTCGAATGCATGGCTGTCTTTTTGGCCAGTCCCTATAGTTTCCATTTCAAAATCATAATGCATCGCTAATTGTATTTCAGATGCAATTCATGATAGGGGAAACTTTAACTGTTTTTTGGCTTGCCTTCTCAATCCAAGGGTCAGAACACTGTGATAGACTGGGCACAGCTATCCAGCAAGTTGATGTATATTTGTGTGTGTGTGTGTGTGTTTGGAAGAAAGTGGAAGAATGACTAAACCTTCCCAGATTTATTTAAGTATATGCTGCTTCCTAGCTGAGAAAAATCTCACAAAAACAGGACTTGTTTTATTGAAGGAAACCTAGATTACATTAAAAGGTCATTAGTGAAACTGTTATTAGCAGATATCTGTTCTAGCTGGAGAAGTGTTGGTTTGCCTCCATGCTGGAGCACATTTGCACTTTCTTTGAGTGCAAGTCATAAGATGTGTGAATAACACACATAATTACACATGATATTTAATTAAATGCCCAAAAATAAACAGTCTGTCAAAAGTTTTTGAACAGTAAGATTTTTAATGTTTTTTAAAGGAGTCTCTTCTGCTCACCAAGCCTGCATTTATTTGATCCAAAGTACAGCAAAAATAGTACAATTTGGAAATATTTTTAAATGTTGATGATAACAATAAAAAAAACATGTTTCTAGAACAGCAAATCAGCATATTAGAATGATTTCTGAAGGATGATGTGACACTGACGATTGGAGTAATGATGCTGAAAATTTAGCTTTGATCACAGGAATAAATTACATTTTGAAATATAGTCAAATAGAAAACAGTTATTTTAAATAGTTAAAATATTTCAAAATGTTACTGTTTTTGCTGTACTTTGGATCAAAGAAATGCAGGCTTGGTGAGCAGAAGAGATTTCTTGAAAAACTTAAAAATTCTTTCTGTTCAAAAAACTTTTGACTGGTAGTGTACACTTGCCCTCATGTTGTTTCAAACCCATATGACTTTCTTTCTTCTGTGGAACGTACAGTAAAAGAAGACTTTTGAAGAACATTTGAACTGTTTTTGTTTATAAGAAAGACAGTGTGGTTGAAAATAACTCTGGAGCCTATGCTTTGATTGTATGGACAAAAAACAAAAACATTTTTCAAAATATCTTAATTTGTGTTCCATGGATTTTGAAAAAATAAATATGTGCTCAAATATATCATTGATAATAAATGGTGCAGTAAAGAATTGCCACTTTAAGTGATGGTGACTTTAAGTATGTTTTGTGTTTTGCTTTGCTTATCTCTAATCCAGTACTTCACTGAATACGGCCCGGATTATTCCCTGGAGATCAGCCCGAGCTGTCGACCCGACCGCAACGAGAGCCATCATCTGGAGCGGGTCATCAGCACCATCAAAGGTAATCACCATGACAACAACCAGAAACTCACCAAACTCAAACACCAGGCCTGAATATCACCCTTTCTCCACACTTAATCGAATGCCATTTCCACTGATGGAATTACTTGTGTCCAATTCAAAGCTAGTTAAAATATTTAAAGTAATGGTCTGTTTATTTGGAAATGCGCTGATGATGGGTAGGGTGGCGTGTCAGTCATTCGTTCCTCCTCAAGAACTTTGCGTCTCACCTCCCTTTAAACCAACCACACTTGTCCCCTGTGACAGGCTCTCCTCAGCTGTAGAAAAGAGAAACATGTCTGTTTGATGTTCCCGGTCATCAGTAAACAAATAAGCAAAGCATTCTTAGAAACTTGAAGCTGAAGTCTCAAGAGAGCAGCTGGGATGAGAATGAGAACAGGCTAAACTAGGAACATTTGCACATATGTACGTGCAGGGCCCCAGACACGCACTTATCCACACATTTATGAGATGTTTCTTGACAAAGTGTCTGGTTTGTCCCTTTGACACAAGGTTTTGTTTTTATGTTCTTCTTATATGTCAGAACTTGGTGTATTTTTATTGCTGCAATTGTGCATGAACTCTGTGTGTGTGCTTATTTGTGTTTATTTGAGGTTTCAGCAAACTCTTGCCTTTTCACCTTCTCCAGGGACAATAGTCTTAAGACTCAAAACATGTTTCAAAGCTATGCTGAGAACATTTCAGATGCCCCTTGGATGTAATAAAATCAAGATTTTTCCTTTTGAGCTCATTCTAACATCTGTGTGAATGGGCAAAAACCTGGCAGCTAAAAAGGAAAAGCAGTGTTCCGAATATTAACACATGGGCACCGTTTGTGTGTATGAACAAATGCGATTTAGAGAAGCCAACCTAAGTCTCACAAAGTCCTTCACTATACTCATGTGGTTCAGTGTTATTTATAAGGTGTTATTTAAAATATCATATTGTCATATGTAAGTAAAACTAAAGATATAGATATTGACTCGAGTAATGTTTTACTTCAGTAAAAGTATTAAAAGTAACTGGTGTTAAAAGTACAAGTGATTGTGTCTTTGGCAGACTAGCTGAGTGCTGGGTTGCTGCAGTCTGTAGATACCAACATTAAAAACGTTAGAGAGATTGCTCTCCCAAAAATGAAAAATCCTCATGTCATTACAGATTTGTAGATCATTTTTTTCTGAATGATGCTACATCACATTTTATTAAATTATGAATGTTTCTATCTGAAAAATAGGTTACCATAGCAATGAATTAATATCAGGCAATGATTCATAATGTCTGTATTTGTACAGCCATAAACTCCTAATTCAGCAATAAATGAAAAAAAGCTACTCTTTTAACACAAAATGCATATACTTTACATGACGCAATATGTTAGAAAGTAAAAATATAATGTCATTGCTATTACATTCTTTAACACAAAAATGCTGTGCTTCTCAAGATTTAGAGTCGTGATTTGGATCATTCAGAACAGTTTGTGAAACAAATTGATCAATTAATCTTTAGCATCGCTTAAACAAACTAAAACAAATAAATATATACAAATATAAATATAAGCTGCAACTATATGACGAAGGGAGAGTTTGGTTTAATACCCTTCACAAAAAAGTAGAGATTCAAAGGAACTAAATTTAATCAAAAGATTAATTTGTGAACTGGATATTGCTATGACCAATCCACAAAGCTTTATTGTTGTTATTATTATTATTATTATTATTATTATTATTAT
>JAFVLL020041431.1:0-13233 GCA_021397915.2 Tor tambroides | reverse complement strand
GTCGGGCTCTAATACTGCATCTTTCTGGGGAAAAAAATGCAGCGATTGATATATTTAGTTTATATATAATTATTTTCAAAACTTCAATGTGCTGTAAAAAAAATCTTCATTATTATTTAATTCTAACAAGTTCTTGTTAAAAACTAACCAAAATTAAAAATATTTTGCTTAAAATTTCTGCACAGGAGAGACTTGGTGTTGTTTCCAAACAAAAGGAAATATATCGGTATCGGCATCGGTATCGGCCAAAATGAGTTGAAAAATATCGGCATATCGGATATCGGCAAAAATCCAATATCGTGCATCCCTAGTAGAATGGGTGAAATAAGTGAGGAAAAGGAAGGCAAAGCGAGGGCACAAACACAGTTTGTGTGTAGTTAATCTAGCCAAGCATTTGATTAGTGGGCTGGCTCATACTCGCAGGGCCAGAGAGGCATCCGTGTAAAGGGCATTCTAGCTGTGTCTGTCAACACATAACCGCACAACAAACCGCCTCCCGATGTAATTACATCTCAGACTTGAGGCCACAACGGTGTCCCATCAGAGGAGAAATAAACATAAGAGTGTGATTTTCAAGTTAGGAAACCTAATCTGAGGCAATCTGTGAAATCATACAGTAATATCATACCAACTACTGTAAAGCTTTTTGGCCATTCTGTCAAAGCAGCATCTTCTTTCAGGGTTAAACATTTGAAATCAAGGTGCCCTTTTAGTGCAATATTACTCTCTTGAGAATTCACATTTGATTTTCATGGTTGTTCATCTGTACTAAAGAAGGTCACTGAGTAATAATCGTATTTGTCACATGCAAAGCGATTTGGCTCTGCGACACAAAAGGGTGTTTCTCGGGCTTCATTCCCCCCTTTCTTCCAGTGTCCTCTAAAACAGTGTCCTCTTAAATGATAACTACCAAGGGACATTGTAAAGAGTCATTAAATCATAAGAGACAGGATGGCCCAGTGAAAACGCAACACGATTTGTCATCTGCTTCATAACATTAGGCCTCCCCGAATCACCAGTCTGGTCAGCTTAACATACAATGTGACTGCTGCAGATAACAGCCAAAGAGTACACTAACAGGCAAGCCGGAACAAGCGGTCATAAAACATCAGAGAAAGCTGAGAGAGAATGCTGAAACTATATATAAACATAATTTATCAAAAACATTGATTTATTTCTTTAAGGTTTTAGCTTCAGGAAGGGTTGTTTCTTAAAGCTGAATTGTGCAATTTTATGTGAAAACACTCTTTCTTATCCTCGCTCAATGACTGGTTTCTCTGAGGAGTGTAAACACTGCAGCTTTGTAAAAACTTTGAGTCTCATTCACTAATAATTGTGTGGTTTATTTGTATTATAGGCTACACACAGGTGAACCTAATTCCCAAAAAATGCATACGCACTTTAATTTGTTCTTAACCTCATTCTAATGTTAATGAATTTGGAGTATTCTAAATAAGCGACTGCATGCCTGAGGTTAGTCATTTGCATAAAACATGTCCAAACAACTCCATATATGGGCTCAATATGCTCAAACTTTCCTTTACAGCCTTTCGTCACTCTCAGCAAACATATCCAGCAATGCCAAGTGTGTCATTCTCAAAACCAGTTCAGACACAAAAATGCCTTTTACACAGACCTTTCATTCGGTAGCAGTAGCTACAGATAAGTATTTGCATTTTTATAAAGAGGAACATCACAGCTCAATTTTTTTATTGTATATGATGAAATACACTGAATAAAAATGAAATATCCATGTATAAAATTTAATCTAAATCCATTTATAAAGCCACCCAGAGTGTGTGATTTTTGCATATTCAGTTGTTCCTACCTTTTTAAATACATTTAGAATACATTTTGGCATTCAATTTATAGGAACATCATGGTTTGTTTGTGAAAACATTTGTATACAGATTTTACACACATTTGTGTGCTCGCATGGTTGAATAAGAGTCCTGAGATAGCAACTTATGGTGTGAGTTTAGGCAAGAGGGACTATTTGTTTGTCCGACCAATGACAAACTGGTGGAATGCCCAGGAAACTATCTGTTGTTGCTTTAGTCTGCATTTGTAGAACATGACATATCCATGCAAAAAAAGTCAATAATGCAATAACACCAAGAAATTCTGTGTTGTGAACTACATGAAAAAAACCAGCATAAAAAAACGATCTCAGGCTTTTTCCATATGGCATGAATTGAAATTGTGGACATGCTCTCACAGCAGTTCGCTGCAACTCAAATCTCACCAGTTTTTGAATGTTTTTGTTGTTAATCCAACATAACATATATTTGATCCATGATAAGAAAAATTCTGTAATCTCCCCTGATTAATGGGTCTCTCGATGAAATGTGGCGGTGGTAAAACACATTAAGTAAAGAGACAGAGCTGCAAATATTCTTCACTGGCAAAGATCCTCGACACTGGTCTGTAATCAAATCACTGAGGTCATTTGACTGTGCAGTAAAATCGAGTGACAGGCTATTTGAGAGATTTGCTGTTGGACTTTTGAGCTGTCACTAACATCTCTCTCACTGTGGGACAATAATAATAGTAATCATAATAATTATTATTATTAGAGATAGAGGGATGAGATCGAAAAAAATAACTTATAAGAACAAAAAAAAGGAACAGTGATTGCTATTATTGTATATTTTCCTCTGAATATACAGTAGTCTAGATCTTAGATTAATCATCAGTTTCAGACACCATAGAGGTATAACATTAGAACATTAAATCAAGACTGATAGTTTTCTGGAGCTCAATAACAGCAAGAAATTTGGTTAAAGGAAAACGCCACCATTTTTCCGTATTCCAATATGTTCTTCCCTCAACTTAGACGAGTTGATACATACCTCTCCCGTCTCAGTGCGTGCACTTGATTGCTCTAGCACGCGGCGCCACTATACTAGCGTTTAGCTTAGCACCATTCATTCCTTAGGATCCAAACAGGGATGAATTTAGAAGCCACCAAACACTTCCATGTTTTCCCTATTTAAAGATGGTTACATGAGTAGTGACACAAAATAAAACGTGGCGATTTTCTAAGCGGATAAAAAATGATAGCTATAATGTATGGCGGAAGAGCACTTCGCAGCACTTTGACCTGCGCAGTAATATCATCACTCCTGAAAACTCCCCCTCCGTCAATAGAACCAACGTGTTTTCAGGAGTGATGAAGTGCTGCGAAGTGCTCTTCCGCCATACACGCACTGAGACGGGAGAGGTATGTATCAACTCGTCTAAGTTGAGGGAAGAACATATTGGAATATGGAAAAACGGTGGCGTTTTCCTTTAAAAGCATATTTTTAGTGGCAGTGCTAGCAGTCTCAATGGAGTTATTTACTGCATTCACATCTCACATGCTGTGAGCAGTTGAAGTAATGGATGACCGTTTCTGTTCTCAATTGACCGTTCACAAAACCCGCCCACCCTTAGTTACTGTTGCCATGACCGACAAACAATGGTGCTCTCACACTACACACGTTCTCACGCAGTGAAAAATACATCGCAGAGCAAAGAGGAAACTGACAACACACTGACAGAGAAGACAGAGAAGGTTACTTCTGATATGAAACAAGGTCTCAGGACCCTCAGCTTTTAAATTGTGTCATTTTTAAAGAAATTCAAACAATAGATACTGTTTTGTGGCTCTTCAATGTGTCGTGACAGATCACTGTATTGTCTCAGTTCAAACAAGTGAACCGATCGTCTTTTCATATTACTTAAAGGGGTCATCGGATGTAAAATTCACTTTTCAAGTTGTTTGAACATAAATGTGTGTTGCAGGTGTGTGTACACATCCATCCTATAATTATAAAAATCCACCCAGTGTGTTTTTTTTTTAAATCCCTATTTTAAAATTCTCTTTCTCAAATCAGGCTGTTCTGAGATTCCTGTCAGAATGACGTAGTTCTGTACAGGCCCCTCCCACGATAGTTGATTGACAAGCCCGTCTTACCTTAGACCCGCCCTAAATGAGCTCAGTGAGCTGTAAACAGTTTGACCGCCATCGTGTGACTCCGGTGCAGGAGAAGACACAATGTCTCCGATTAAGCAACTGAGGTGTTTTGTTGTTGGATGTAATAATGAATATAGCAGTCGTCAGTTACTCCCGACATCTGAGCCGCTGAAGACGCAGAGGATTAAAGTTACTTTAGTTTTTGAAGTGAATGCGTCGATCCCCGATCTGCCTAAATGCGTCTATGTTCACGCGAATCATTCGTGATCCAGCTTCATCTACAGAAGAAGTGAGTATAAGGGTTTTTTAAGAATCTTTGCAAATCGCCTTTCCAAATAACGTGCTATCCAGTTTCGCGGCTAAAGTTCACAGTCTGCTCGTCACTCCACGGAAGAGAGGGGCGGGGTCAGCAGAGCTCATTAGTATTTAAAGCAACATCGACTAAAAAAACGGCTTGCTGAAAACAGAGCTGATTTTGACAGGGGAAAAAAGGTGTATTTTACACTACCATTGAGAAATTTTAACCAAAGTATGTTACAGATTTTTAATTAAGACCCTAAAGAATCATATCAACTTCATCCGATGACCCCTTTAAAGCACGTAATGAAAATGAACAAACATCAGAAATGTTTTATTTCAACCGCGGAACACACCATTTTTCAAGTTTAAGTCCACCGAAATTATCTACTCTCCTGTCTGATTTGTGGTTAAGGCTAGAAGGGATACAGCTGCATCTACTGGGCATGCGCATTTACATATTTTCCGAGCCGACATAACGTGAAACCTATGAAAATGGTTTTAAAAAGCACATAGCGCCATAGTTTCATCACTTTAGAGTGTCACAATGACCGTCTTTTTGCAGTAAAGAACCCGTCATAGTTTAATGAGTGGGAAGATGACATGAAGCGACGCGAGTTTGGCTGCATTGATGACAGATGAGCGCACATGTGCACATATACAGCTCCTGATCGGGGCTAAGTTCACAGGATTTTGTCCACAGAATCATAAGAGCACACATTTTAACATATTATTTTATTATTTAACACTCAGTATTTAACTTAAGCGCTGCAAGCCATGCATACAGCGCCGGACATGATAGATTTTCTGGTACGCAAAACAAGTACTTTAAAGGAATACCTTAGCTTATTACCGTTACCGTGGCAACCAACAACAGCGCATCTTTACCCTCCACACATTTTTATATTTAGTTATATTGAAAAAGTTTCAATTCAGTCTATCTTTTTTACCCCGTTTTAACGTATTTCTATGGAGACCTGTCATAGCTGTCGGGCAAGATGGCGGATAGCAGCGGCGGCACATAATATCCACGTTCTGATTGGTCAGATCGCCTGTCAGTCAAGCTCTTTCCGAACGGTCAATTAAGCTTCCACAATGAATCATTTCCAAAACTTGGCATTCTGGTCTACATGGGGAGGAACCTACCTGAATACAACATACTCACATGTTTTTTTTGTTGTTGTTGTCACCGGTCAAGCAAATCTTGAAAAAAAAAAAAAAGTATATCTATTTTTTTCTCTCATTTTGAAAATCTGAAGTAAATCTACACTGAATGTGTCACTGTGTGCATGGATGAATTTGAAAAAGTGAAACAAGACAAAGATACTCCATTATTCAAAGGAATTACAAATTCAAATCCAAATTATCTGACTTTTTAAAAAGCCATTTACAAATGGCTGTGGAACTTTCCTTCATTTTAAATTCAGAAATCAATGCTATACTTGAATATTCAGGCTCTACTTTTAATTCATGACCAAAGAGAAAATGCTGGTCAGGAGAGGAACAGACACCTCTTACACAAGCAGTGGCACTTCAAAATCCATCATGTCTGCAAATCATATGCAAATTTAATGCTGCAAATCATTCTGTGTGGTCCTTGAATATGTACCTGTGCATTGTATTAGAGAGTGTGCAATGAAAGTATTGCTAGTTTCTGCAAGAAAATTATGATTTAAAAAGTTTCTTTTTGACTCCAGTTCAGTAATAGATTTTGATTCTTAATGAACTATAATGGCCAGTATGAACCTACAGTCAAAATGTTATGGCCGGTAAATGTTGAAAATATATAAAAATGCTTCAACTGTGTAAAAGCCTCCATACACCTATAGTGGGGAAGTTTATCTCTGATAATCACTTCATAATAATGTAGCTACCCTTTGGCAATTTTGCTTTATATAACACAATATAAAATTAATTTTCACGCTTTAATTCCCATTGCTACAACTGGCCAAGCATAATACCCATGATGGAACAGGATATGTTTGATAAATATCTGCATGGACTGAAGAACTGCCGGTGTGATTCTATTTTCCCTCTTGCAGGAATGAACAGTTTCTGAAGACTGCTGCTTAATTAGCCTGTCTGTAATCCAAAACCGTATCTGGTATAAAACCTAATAACTTATTAAACCTCTTAAAATAGAACCAAAAAGGTCAGTAAAAATAGGTCTTTGTTAAGGTCTTTTTTTCTGAAAATGAATCTCTAAGCTTTTTAATTTATTTCTGGAACAATCTGACTAAGTCTCCTCAGGAGAGCACAGAAGATGAATCCGGTTCCCGTGAGGAAGAATTTTCCCAGCATTGAGGTGGTTTGCTTCTGTGGCAAGGACACAATCAATGAGAGACTTGAATAATCTGGACGAATGCAAATAGTTTAACCTTGTGTTCCTACATTAGCATAACACACACACATGGTCTGATCACACAGAAGAACTACTGTAGCTCAAACTGCTGAAAAACTTAATACTTAATACTGGCCATGACAGAAAGGTGTCAGACGCATGTGTGATGCTGCTGTCACAGCAGCCGGTGTTCTGACGTAGAACATGGATGTGCTGTGGCTTGTTTACAAGCAGAGGAATGCACACACATGTCGTGGTACTGACACGGGACAGAAGAATTGTTGAATTAAGTCATTTTTTTGTTTTCTTTGCACACAAAAAATATTCTCATAGCTTCAAAAATGATGGCTGCACCACTGATGTCACATGGACTATTTTAATGATGTCCTTACTACGTTTCAGGGCCTTGAACGTGGTAGTTGTGTTGCGGTCTATGCAGGGTCAGAAAGTTCTTGGATTTCATCAAAAAAATCTTAATTTGTGTTCCGAAGATGAACAAAGGTCTTACGGGTTTGGAAAGACAGAATTTTAATTTTTGGGGTGAACTATCCCTTTAATTGTTCAGGAATGGTTTGAGGAACATCACAAAAGCACTTTCGCACCATGTAGTTCTAGGAACTAACCAGCAGGGTCATTCCTAGAGAACCAATTTCTCCTTCGGGCCGTTTTCCTGGTTGCATTTGCACCAGCAGGAACTCTGAAGTGACTGACAGCAACGTTTTTATTCGGGGTATTTACAAATATCAATAACCGGTGAAAGGAGGACGCCGTGTTCTGTGTGGTTTTTGTTGTGTGTCGTGGGTTTCGTGATAACGGAGTTTACGCAATTGAAAGACTAAATCTCCTATGACAACCTGTAGTGTTATCATCAAGGCTGAGAAAAGAACACAATGCTGCAGACAACAGGTAAATGCCTTTATCGCTGTTTTCCATGTTCGTGGAGTAAATATTTTTACATGGTTTTTAAAAATGTCGGGTAGCCGGTGTTTCGTATGCGTTTGGCCAATCAGCGTACACTTACGTCACTGGTAGTTCCTATAGAACTGTTTTAAGACCCTACTTTCAAGTAGGAGCTAAATTAGTTCCCCCAAATGGAGTTCCTAGAACTAAATACGTTCCTGCAGTGTGGACACGTCAAAAAGCGGGAACCTCCAAATCATGGAGGCCCCGCCTTACAACTTGCTGGATTTAAAGGATCTGCTGCCAATGTCTTGGTGCCAGATACTACAGGACATGTTTAGAGGTCTTGTGCAGTCTATGCCTCAATGCATCAGAGCTGTTTATTTGTCTGCAGTAGTAAGGTTGCAGTAAAAACCAGTGGAATGTGATGTGAGGACACAGAGCAGGTGGAGAGAGGACACACCAAGTGCTGACTCACTGTGTTTAGCTTGATCACGTCCTGATCTATCAATTCTTACTGAATAATATTCTCACAAAACCTCAGTCTTTCAGTCATTACCACCACTGATCCTCTACAAACATTTTTTTTCAAATCAGTAGAATCTTCAGTTATCTTCAAAGTACAAAACCAAAAGGCATCTGGGGACATTTGCACCTTAAAAGACAACAAGTCAAAATTTACCCTCTTCACTTTCCTAATGTATGTCCTTGGTCTTACAGCATATTTATTAATGAAGTCTGTTTTTATAAGACTAAAAGACTTAGTTTTCCCACTCACGTATACCGATGGTCAGAGAAAATACCATCCAATCAGATCTCAATGGATAAAACCAAGTCTCACAATACATTTCAATTAAATATATCTCATGCTGATCTCATGTTGCTTTGACTGAAGGAATCAATCCTGTATTCAGCACTCAAGCTAAGCATATAAGCTACTCGAGCACTACACAACATCTTACATCCCACTTACATAATGCATCGATTTACCACTCTAGCCTCTAAACCTTTATCCTTTATTTATAGTTCAAAATATGTGAATCCAGCACTTCCACTGATCCATTTATTCTGAAAAAATTGATTTCTTTACACTTTCTATATATCTAAAGAACTGTACAGATTCACTCTCATATTAAGTCATACATTTGTTATTTGGTAGGACAAATAAAAAAACAGCCCATTTTAAAATAAGGATGACAGCAAGAGAATATAAAATTATTCCTATAACACCTATCTGCAAGGAGATACAAATCAGTAATGAGATACATAATTTACATTAACCACATCCCAAACTACAGCTGTTTATTCATCCTCTAAATAGGTTTGAGAACATAAAACTGTAATGCATAGTAAAATAAGATTTGAGCTGAATGAGATGTCTTCATCGTAAAGACTATTAGCAGTGATTTACAAGTGGTTTGAACGCTACATAATTGATTGGCTCATATTCGCATGGATGCACTTAAACAATCACTTCCCTTCCCTTCCATTACTCAGGATTAAACAATATGCTTTCAGATCCATCTCTCAGATTCAAAAACAGACATGCAGACAATTGCATTAAAGATGAAATCAATAAAGCAGTTACAGCACAAGGCATTAGAAGCAGCATAATTCAGTTTCGACCCAGGTTTGTAAGCAAAACCTCTTTATACATATGCACAATCTCATAAGCGTTCAGTGCACTAGCTTCAGCACTCCTCACACAGCTGGAGTGCCTCTACATCCTTGGTGTCTGACAGTGCAACACCTTCTCTGAACACAAAAATACTCTTTCGATTAGCTTATTTATCTTCGAGAGCACCTCAAACAACAGTCCTTAATGAAACCTAAAATTGAGTCACAGAGTGTCAACTCTTCGATCTTCCTCTACGGAGGAATGATGAGATTTTCAAGGTGCCACCACAGCAACGAATATTAAGGAAGGAGCTCAGAATGTCATGCAATAAACAGACACAACCCAAAAGACTTATGATGCACAACCTTCATCTTGCTTGCTGTATTTATTCAGCTAGATACACAACCTGTCAGGTTTGTAATTTAATATTCAATGAAATGTATAAGGGATAACTCAACATGAAAAACACCCACATTTTACAATCCGCTCAATTCATGATGGATACAATCCATACATTTTGACTGAATATCCTGTTCTACTCAAAAATCTGTCATACAAGTG
This sequence comes from Tor tambroides, assembly GCA_021397915.2. Taxonomy (NCBI): domain Eukaryota; kingdom Metazoa; phylum Chordata; class Actinopteri; order Cypriniformes; family Cyprinidae; genus Tor; species Tor tambroides. The sequence continues at coordinate 3,558 of JAFVLL020041431.1, read as the reverse complement.
CAAAAAATTAATTTGTTACTCAGTATTTTCTTGTTTTCCAGTACAAATATCTAAACAGTCTTAAATCAAGATACATTTACTTGAGAATCAAAATGACATAAGATCAAGTCTTGTTTTCTGATAAATTTATCAACATTTATGTTTAAAATGAGAAAAAATACCTGCCAATGGGGAAAGAAAAATAAACTTGTTTTTCTTTTGAATTAAGTTTATTTTTCTTACTGCACTGGGAGATATTTTTAGTTTTAAGCACAAACTCACCATTTTGTGTCATCTTAATTTATGAATGTTCAGTATACCAGAAAACAAGACACTAAGTAACAAACTCACTTTTTGTAGAGTATTACAGAAGTAAAATTCGATTAAACAGAATTTCATGATAAATGAAACCTATATAACCTATAATTTACTAAATTTTTGCTTAGTCCTATTTGAAGTTATCCTAACAGCAGTAGAATGGCAGTTTAAGCATATTTCATAAATTAATTGTTTTCTGAAGCAAACTATTAAACTTATGATATTTTAAAAAGAACTCATCAAAATTAGAGAACACAGATACCTCAAAGTAATTGGTGTTAATCTGGCACCTGGTGCTAATTTCCTTAATTATATGACAAACCCTATTTAACTGACAGCATTCCTTAAATTTTCAGTGAGATTGCAAGATGGCAGGCTGCTCTAAGGTGACTGAAACCCTGTGACAAGAGGTTGTCCAGATGAAGGCCACGACCTTTCAGCCACTGCTAGAGAAGCTGGTCACTCCTAATCTGTGATTTCTTGAATATTGCAGGTTTGCAATGACATTAATTCATTCAAGTCCTCCAAAAAGGCTGGTCATCCACATAAGGCAAACGCATGAGAAGACAGGATAATGCAGAGACTCTCAATAGGGAATCGGTCAAAACACTGCAGCTGGAACTGCTTGCCAGTTCAGTGTTGAACAATGTAAGGATCTGTCTTGGCCTGTTTAAGAGACGTCGGACAGAAAACGCACTCTGCAATGACGAAGCCTCTCGTCAACACAAAGAATCAAAAGGCTACGCTCACCTTTTCTGAGGAACATGTTGTGTGGAGCGAGGAAAAAGTTCACTTTGGTGATGAGGGCAAGTTTAATATATTTGGGTCTGAGGGGAAACATTTTGTTCGGCATCAAACTGAGGAAAGAAAGACTGAAAGCCAAGTGCATAAAGAAGTCATTGAAAGGTGGAGCAGGAAGTGCCATAGTTTGGGGGATGTTTTCTGCAGCAGGAGTTGGACCTCTTATACAGCTACATGGCAGAGTGAATGCAAATATTATCAGAACCTCTTTCAGCAACATTCAGCAGTTCCTTCCCTACAAGCATCTCCCAATCAGCCTGCAAAAATGTGCTGAAGTCATTCAAACCAAGGGCCTCTACACTTCATACTAATTTCTGACAGCTGTAACCCTTCTAAATATTAGTTTTGATGTTTCCCACAAAATAAAGGTTTTTGTTAAAATGCCTTGGATATTTGACAAACATGTTAGTAGAACAGTGGTATAGCCACAGCTAATATTCCTTCAAATCTTGAGCGATGAAAATAAAAAATATTTCAGAAAAAATCAATTATTTATAGATTGTTCTCCAATTTTGATCTCTGCGGCATATAGACTAGATAACGGTTTTTTCTCCCCATTTCATAAAGCCCACCGATCACATCCTGACTAAGCAGTCGATGAATCATGATGACATTTCAAAGGAATATAGTGTGAATTCACTCAACACAATTTTAATTACTGTATATACTGTAAAGTCAGGCCTCATTCAGGATCCTAATAAGTCATGATTTATATCATAGCACAGGATATTTACATTCAAGTAGATTACACTATGAATATAAGTGGATTATTGTAGGACGAAGTTGAAATGTGACTGTGAATCTAAGAATCACAAATCATGTGGAGTGAGCAGTGATGGAATCTGGTCACTGGAGTCATGCTGAGATAAGAAGAAATACTGCATGATGTCACGTGCCGACTGTGGCTTTGAGCAAGATGCTGAAGGTTACATAGGTGCTCTACAGATTTGTAATGGAAAAAAAACCTTCTGATTGGTGTAGGTTTATGTGGACCACATAAATACAGCACATGAGTCATAGCATTTCATAGCACTGGACCGGCACCGCTGTTGCATTAATAGTTTGCCTGGAGCTCACTTCAAGTAATCAAGGAGAAGACATCAGTGCATCTGGTCGACCATTGTAGGGTGCAGCTGTATGGTGGCACACATCTGAGCCGACAGGTCACTTCACACAGAATCACCCTAGAGGAACAGATGCCTGTGCTCAGCGCATGGAATGAAGGATGAGTGGGCTGAAAAAGAGGAGATTACATGAGGGAGTTGGGCAGGTCAAGAAGCACACCAGAGCTGCGTGTGGCCAGACTGGGAAAGCATTGGACCAGTGTGTGTGTGTGTGTGTGTGTGTGTGTGCGTGCGTGTGTGTGTGTGTGTGTGTATTTGTGCTGCTACAGTGTTTTGGTCCACATCACTCTTCAGAATTGAATTAAACATTTCAAAATGTGTATTTAAATTCAATTCTTGAATTCAAACTGAAGTATCAAACAGGATGGGATATCTTATTCAAAATGACATAAGATATTAGGTCTTGTTTTCTGTGAGTTAATGCTTAAAATATGAAAAATGTCTGCCAGTGGGTAAGAAAAATAAACTTGTTTTTCTTTTGAATTACATTTATTTTTCTTAACCCATTTGCCAATTTTTTAAAAGCATGAACTCACCTTTTTTTCTTTTATTTTTGTTTTAAATAATCTTCATCATCATTTTGCTTCTGAGGTAAATGTATCTTGATTTAAGAATGTTCAGTATACTGAAACTGGAAATACTGATCATATATTTTATTTTTCATTATGAATTACTCAAACATGCCATCATACAAACAATGCTTTTTGTCAGAAATATATTGTTATTAAAAAATGTATGATATTATTTTTAAAAATACAAAACATATAATTAAACATTTTAAAACATTCAATTTAGTTTATTATTACTAATTATATACAAGTAACTACCTATTGCCATTTTATTACACTATTAATATTATTATAATAATTATAATTAATGCAAAATTAATATGATCTATCTATCAATCCATATATCTCCATTCTAAAGAAAGAAAGAAAGACATTTGCATTAATGTGATCAGAAGTGACAGTAAAAGACATTTAAATTGTTACAAAAGGTTTTTTTCATATAAATGCTGTTCTTTTGAATTTCTATTTATCAAATAATTCTAACAAAAATATTAAGCTGCAAGAAATCATATCATATCATATCGTTGAAAATCATAAAACCAAATCAGCATATTAGTCTTGCTGAAGGAAAGGAAAGGACGTGACGTGTGGCCAAGTATGGTGACCCATACTCAGAATTTGTGCTCTGCATTTAGCCCATCCAAGTGCACACACACAGCAGTGAGAAGTGAACACAGAGAGTAATAACCGGCAGCTTGTGTCAAGAAGATTAATGGCTTTGACCTTTTGACCTCATAACAAATATTAATAATATCCATATGTGACCT
>JAFVLL020041427.1:0-10902 GCA_021397915.2 Tor tambroides | reverse complement strand
CAACATGTATATTGAAAATAGCAGAGGACCTAAGACAGATCCTTGTGGTACTCCATACTGTACTTGTGATAATTGAGATGACTCTCCATTTAAATTTACATCAATGGAAAACTTATTTATTCAGCTTTCAGATGTATAAATCTCAACTTCTTATAGCCTATGGTCCTGTCAAGCAGACAAAAACTTGAACATGATGAATAGGACATGTGGCTTTGCATGGTTAAACGATGTATAGCTGTTATTGCTTAGGGTGTACTCAGTTCTGTTGCCAGCGTTTTTGACAATAATGGCTGTATGTTGAGTTATTTTCAGAGGACAGTAAATCTTTACTGCTATACAAGTTGCACATTGACTACTCTAAAATATATCGGTTTCATTTCTATAGTATTGTCCATTGAAAAGATATACTAAATTGATTGTCGAAATGTGAGGGGTGTACTCACTTTTGTGAGATACTGTATTATATAGTGGTTCAACGTATTGTTTTTTTTCTTGTTTGTTTTTTTTTGTCATAGATTGGATTTTTTCAGATAAGCAAGAATTTTTTTTTAAAGCACGACAATGCCGTGAACAGTTTTTGACACAAGCTAATTTTGTGTCCATATACGCAACTCTGTATTTCTGCTCTCTGAAACGCGTCACATGCTTGTGCGCGCTTTGATTGTGTGCGAGAACAGAGCGTGAGTATCTAATTGAGCTCTTTCATTTCTTCTTGTGGTTTAAAATTGCTTGAACGTGTAAATTGTCAAATTAATCTGCGAATCGCATGCGTGCCGAACAGTGGGATCTCGTCCGTATGCATCATGGATCAACAGCGATCTGTTTAACCCCTAATGTGAGACAGATCAGAGCAATGTTTCATTTACTTATCATGCAATTGTCAAATTACTACTCCATATCAATCGCATATGGGTCCTACTTGTCTTGTCTTATCATTCCACAGACGTTTTCCTCTTGTTTTTAACCGCCATCTCTATCTTTCTGTCGCTCTCTCCTCTATATCATGAGTAGATACGCCCCTTACTGCTGATTGGCTACAAGTTTGTTTTGGTACTCGGCCCGACTCGTTCTAAAATGTTTTTGAAATTACATACCCCACCTTTAAGTATTTTTAACTGATCAGCGCCGCACTTGTGAGATTAGTTCATGCCGTTCATAGCGCGAGATTCGTTCCATTGATCCACGCCGATGACAGGTAAGCACGGTGCGAGCTCTGTAACATTGTGCTGTTTCGTCCCACTTTCAGTGCATTTGGCTTCCCATATGTACGGCTAAACACCGGTTCTCTTGCTGTTACGTTGATTCTACCGGCTCTTTATTGCTGTAGATATGCAATGCAGAAAGACTTCCATACTTCCTTACTTTTCGACGCCCTCTTCTGGAGATGGGGCGGGAATATGCAGCTCATTTGCATTTAAAGCCATACACTCCAAAACAGCTTCTTTTTTTTTTTTTTGACAAACCCCAGAAATGACATTTTCCAGCTGTTATAATAAATTATCTGTTGAGTATTTTGGGCTGAAACTTCAGACACATTCTGGGGACACCTAAGACCAATATTACATCTTGTAAAAAGGGGCATAATAGGTGCCCTTTAATTTGTAAGTATTTTTATAGTTTAAGTAATTTATATAGTTTTAATTGAACTGCAGTGCTGCTGTTCTTTTGGCAATACAAATGTAAAAATATTTAGCAGTAATAAGAAACTGTCCCGAGACTTCATGTAATCATTTTTAGTTTTGTTATTCTTAAATTAATATTTTAAATAAAATGAATAATTATAATGTAGTTTAATTAGTGATTTAAAATTATAAAAATTAAATTAATATTTAAAAAATACTGTTTAGTTATTACTTTTTTATTTTGGTTTTAGTCATTTATATAACAAAAGCAGCATCCTCACATACAGAAATAAATGGCCTATTTCTAGAAATATCATTCACATGTTAAATGTTTCAAATCTAAAATATGGTGTAGTACTGTTGTAGCTTAGCATAAATATAAACATAGGCTTGACGTTTATCCTGCTTGAATTAATAATTTTAACTTTTTTTTTTTTTTTTGGCCATCTGCAGCCATAAAATGTGACACATTAGCAAAGCTGACTGTTACTTGTGTAAATGCATTTTGCGTTCGCTTGATAACTAGTGGTTAAAGCGCCACTCAGTGGTCAAAAAAAAAGCTGCAAATACATTTTGCAGACGTGGAACCTGCGCTGGTAAAAAGCTCATTGTGGTTGTCTACCATCTGTCATTGATAATCTATGGAATGATTTCAAGCGGGATGTCCACGGCCATCAAACTGGCAGGCATTTTGCAGGAAGAATAGTCCAAAATACCTGCAGTCAGAATTCAGGGCCTTAAGTGGCTAAGAAGTGTCTACAGGCTGATATTTCAGCAAAAGCTGTCTCTTCAAAATATTGGTGATTATTCCATTGGGGTGCCCAAATTTTTGCACCTAACTTTTGCATTGTTTGTTGATTCAATGTTATTTCAGTATTGAAATCCTACTGTATCCATAAGGTATGAATCGTATCCAAATGAAGTTGCTGCTTCAAAAGACTAGCAGATTGTGAATTGAAATTACAACCTGAATTCTGGAAATTTTAGGACGTATTTTATATTTGAATAAATTGAAAACTAAAAGAATTTCAAATCACATGAGCCAATATTGTGTTCACAATGGAACATAGATAACATAACAAATGTTTAAACTGAGAAATTTTGCAATTTTGTGCACAATGAGCTCATTTCAAATTTGATGCCTGCTACAGGGACGGGGCGTGTTTACCATGGTGTAGCATGTCCTCTTTTTCAAAACAGTTTGAAGACATCTGGGTATCAACGTTATGAGTTTCTGGAGTTTTGGTTTTGGAATTTGGTCCCATTCTTGCCTAATATAGGTTTCCAGCTGCTGAAGTGTTCGTGGTAGTCTTTGACGTAATGTCAAATGTTCTCTATAGGTGAAAGATCTGGACTGCAGGCACCCGGATTCTACTGCGAAGCCATGCTGTTGTAATAGCTGCTGGTTTTGCATTGTCCTTCTGAAATATTCAAGGCCTTCCCTAAAATATATGTCGTCTGGAGGGGAGCATGTTGCTCTAAATCCTTTATGTACCTTTCAGCATTCATAGTGCGTTCCAACACATGCAAGCTGCCCATACCGTATGCACTTATGCACCCCCGTACCATCAGAGATGCTGGCTTTTGAACTGAACACTGATAACATGCTGGAAGCTCTCCCTCTTTAGCCCGGAGGACACAGTGTCCGTGATTTCCAACAAGAACATCAAATTTGGGCTCGTCTGACCATAGAACACTTTTCCACTTTGAAACCGTCCATTTTAAATAAGCCTTGGCCCACAGGACACAACGGTGCTTCTGGACCATGTTCACACATGGCTTCCTTTTTGCATGATAGAGCTTTAGCTGCGGATTGTTTACCGACAGTGGTTTCTGGAAGTATTCCTGGGCCCATTTAGTAATGTCAATAACAGAATCATGCCGATGAGTGATGCAGTGTCATCTGAGGGCCCAAAGACCACGGGCATCCAACAAATGTCTTCGGCGTTGTCCCTTACACACAGAGATTTCTCCAGTTTCTATGAATATTTTGATGTTATGCACTGTAGATGAGATTTGCAAAACCTTTGCAATTTTGATATTGAGGAACATTGCGTAAAAATTGTGGACCATTTTAAACTTTCACAGATTGAAGAGTCTCTCCCCATCTTTACTTCTGAGAGACTCTGCCTCTCTAAGACATCCCTTTTATAGCTAATCATGTTACAGACCTGATGTCAGTTAACTTAATTAGTTGCTAGATGTTCTCCCAGCTGAATCTTTTCAAAATTTCTTGCTTTTTCAGCCTTTTGTTGCCCCTGTGCCAACTATTTTGAGACCTGTAGCAGGCATCGAATTTGAAATGACCTCATTTAGTGGATAAGTGTCATTTTCCCGTTTAAATATTTGTTCTCTGTTCTATTGTGACTAAAATATTGGCTCATGTGATTTGAAAAGTCTTTGTTTTCATTTTATTCAAATTTTAAAAACTTCCCAACATTTCTGGAATTCGGGTTGTGATTTATTGGGGATGCCCAAACTTTTGCATAAAATTGTACATGCAGCACATCAAATATGGTAAATGGAGGTGTCTGTGTAACGTTTTTGTTTTTTTTTTAGTTCTTTGTTCAATTTGCACAATCAAAATTAACCAGGTAAAATTTGGCTTCAAACTTTAATTTTCCGTTTTATTTGGAATACCTCACAAATGAACAATTGTCTGTAACTTTTGATTCTACAAGTTTAGGTTGTTGTGTCTGAATAAGGCTTTTGAACAAATTAAAACGACTCCTTCTGATATTATTATTATTATTATTATTATTTTTTTTTTTTTTTTTTGTTTTGTTTTGTTTTTTTGTTTTTAAACATGACTCCTGATTTTTTTTTTTTTTTTTTCCTTTTTTTTTTCTTCCTTTTGCACTCGTGGTTGTTTTGTACCATTACCGCCAGGGAAGGATTAGCCTACAGCCAGCAGCAGACCCAGAGTGCTGTTGCTTTGTGTTTGTGTAGTTTTTGTGCTTTGTGTAGGAATATGGCTCATTTGACCAAGCAGTAATTTATTGGCTATGTCAGAACTCATTAACTGTGACTGTGCGTTAACAACCACAGATTGTCGCTACGATAGTGTGGTAAAGTTAGTTTTAGGTTCGATGTTCTCAGGACATACGCTTTCGTTTGCCACTGTTCTATACAGTAGACAGTCCTACAAAGATATCACTACCATGTTTAGTTTTAACAATATGCAACCACTTTATATAGACATGAAGAAAAAATTTCAAAACCGCCTGCGTGTCCTGTAGCGGCAAATTTAAATTTGAAAGCTTTGACGCACTATCGCAGCGCTTGATGCGTAAGGGACCGTCTGAAAATTCCACCAACTGGGATAAAACGTCCAATGCATGTTAATTACAATGTTTAACATTAAAAATAACACATTGTTAAACTGTAAAGCTTGCATTACTTATGATATACTATAGGTGAGATTTTGCCAATACCTTCCTTTATATATGTACAGTACACAATATGCTCTCAAAAACTACTACAAGTAACCAAAAGACTGTTCATAATGATTGTAGGCCTAGTACATTCCTAGTGTACAGACTGACTTACTACAGGTGAGAAATATTTTCATGAAGAAATTACTGTAATTCACCAGAAGGGTTTTTTTAATGTTACAAAGGTTGTAGTAAATTTCTAGTTGCAAAACTTACTTACTGTAAGTGAGATTTTGCCAATACTTCCTTTACTGTATGTACAATGCACAAATGTTTAGAAAAATACTGTAATTTGCCAAAAGGTTTTGTTGCAAAGACTGTAGTACATTGCTAGTTACAACACTTAATACAGGTGAGATTTTGCCAATTCCAATTTGCAAATATTTATGGAAAAATTACAGTACTTTCAATAGTTTTTTTTTCACATTCTAAAGGTTGTAGTACGTTCCTAGATACAATACTGACTTGCTAGAGGTGACATTTTGCCAATACTTCCTTTACTGTGCATACAGCACATAAGCATTTTATGCTACAGCCTTTGGAATAAACACAAAAAAGGTATAGTATTATAGTAAATTTAAAAAATAATTGTATTGCACATATGAAGGGAAATATTGGCAAAATCTCACCTGCTGGAATATGAATATACTAGGAATAGAAATATACTACCGGTTTTGGAACAAACTATTGGTAAATTACTGTAATTTTTCTTTAAGTATGTACACTAAGAGATATTGGCCAAGCTGCACCTGTAGTATGTCAGTCTGGTCATTAGGAACATACTGCAACCTTTGGAGCATGGAAAAAAACCCTATTGGTAAACTTTATATATATATATATATATATATAACACTGTACTGTACGTCCAGTAAAGCAGGTATTGGCAAATTTCACATGTAGTAAGTCTTGTAACTGCCTACATACTACAACCTTTGGAACATGAGGAAAAACACTTCTTGGGACTTACAGTATTTTTCTGTGAAAATAGTGTTCTGTACATACAGTAAGGGAGATAATGTTAAATTCTTATCTGTAGTCAGTCAGTCTTGTAACTGCAAATGTATTACAACCTTTGCAACATGAAAAAAAAAAAAAAACTTGGGATAAAAATAGTGTACTGTTTCTTTGTTGCCAGACCTTAACTCCCATCTCTTGATTTTTGGTGGTGACATAAATTGTGTTATGGATCCATCCCTTGACCGCTCTAATCCCAAATCTTTATTCCGTTCTAAGATGGCCCAAGCCTGATCTACATTCATAGATCAAGTGGGGGCTGTTGATCCTTGGCAATTTTTGTTCCCACACAGCAAAGTATATTCTTATTTCTCACAAGTTCACCACTCCTATTCAAGAATTGATTTTTTTTTTTTTTTTTTTTTTTTTTTTATAGATAAATCTCTCCTTTCTTCTGTTGAACAAATCGATTATTTACCTATTGTGGAATCAGACAATGCTCCCGTGCAGTTAGATCTTATTTGCAATTTGAGGTATAATGAAAAACCTCTGTGGAGACTAAATACAGTGCCCTCCACTAATATTGGCACCCTTGGTAAATATGAGCAAAGGCGGCTGTGAAAATAAATCTGCATTGTTTATCCTTTTTATCTTTTATTCAAAAAACCCCCCACAAAATTCTAACCTATCATTGAAGTAAATCAATTGAAAGTGGGGGGAAAATCTCATTGTGACATAAATGCTTTCTCTAGTTCACGTTGGTCACAATTATTGGCACCAAATTATTGCAACGTCCTTTTCCCAAGATAACAGTTTTCTCCTATAATGCATGATGAGTTTGGAGAACACCTGATAAGAGATCAGAGACCATTCCTTCATCCAGAATCACTCCAGACCCTTCAGATTCACAGCTTCTTCTCTTCACTTCACCTCACTCATTTTCTACAGGGTTCAGGTCAGAGGACTGAAATGGCCATGGCAGAAGCTTCATTTTGTGCTCAGTGACCCATTTTTGTGTTGATTTTGAGGTTTGTTTCAGATTATTGTCCTGATGGAAGATCAACCACGGCCCATTATAAGATTTCTAACAGAGGAAGTCAGGTTTTGATTTTTTATCTGTTGGTATTTGATAGAATCCATGATGCCATGTATCTGAACAAGACGTCCAGGACCTTCTGCAGACAAACAGGCCCACAACATTAAAGATCCAGCAGTATATTTAACCGTGGGCATGGGGTACTTTTTATCCCTGTTTGTACTAAACCCATCTGGTGGGTTTGCTGCCAAAAAGCTCTTTTTTTTAGTTTCATCTGACCATAGAAGCTAGTGCCATTTGAAGTTCCAGTTGTGTCTGACAACTGAATATGCTGGAGTTTGGTGTAGTGTGTTAATGTGGTGATGTAGGGGCTGTTTGATTTTAGGCTTTCTGACCCCAAGACTCAACAATTTTCTGCAATTCTCCAGCTGTGATGCTTGGAGAGTCTTTATCCACACAAACTCTCCTCCTCAGCGTGCATTAGGACGATATAGACACACATCCTCTTCCAGGCAGATTTGTAACATCTTTAGTTGACTGCAACCTCTTAATTATTACCCTGATGGTGGAAATGGGGATTTTCAATGCTTTAGCTCTTGTCTTACAGCCACTTTCTATTTTGTGAAGCTCAACAATCTTGTTCTGTATATCAGAACTGTATTCTTAGGTTTAACTCCTTGTGATGAACGGAATTTGGCCTTTGTGCGCCTCATATTTATAATCCTGTGGAACAGGAAGATATGGCTGGGCAATTTCATTCTCCTAAGTCACCCTGGTGTGCTGCAAAATGTAAATATGAATGGGAATATACTTCAGAGATATTTTACTAATTTTAAGAATTTCTAGGGGTGCGAATAATTGTGGCCAACATGCATTGGAGAAAAGCATTTATTTCATCATGAGATTTCCTCCCCACATTCAATTGTTTTACTTCAATGTTAGGATAGAATTTTGTGAATTTTTTGAGTGAAAGATCAAATGGATAAACAATGCAGATTTATTTTCACAGCCGCATTTGCTCATATTTATCAAGGGTGCCAATATTAGTGGAGGGCACTGTACGTCCTTACTATCAGATCCTGCATTCTGTACATTCATAACTACAGCTATAGATACTCCATTATGATAATAGTCAGAATCACACTCAGCATCAATAATGTGGAGACACTTAAAGTATTATTGTGGGAGAAAACAATTTCATATAATTTCCACGCCACAAAAAACTGTAAAACAAAAACAAGACGATTTAATTGATTCTTTTAAAAGATTAGATTGCCTATATTCCACATCTCCCTCACCCGAACTCTATAAGGGAAGGTTCAACCTTCAAGTTCAGTATAATCTGCTATCAACAAATAAAACTGAATGGTGTTTATTACGTTCTAAAGGATATATAGATATATATATATTATATATATATATATATATATATATATATATATATATATATATATATATATATATATATATATATATATATATATATATATATATGAATGAACATGGTGAAAAAGCATGACGACTCTTAGCCCACCAATTAAAATCTAAAGCTGCCTCTCAAATTATACCTCAAATCAGCAACAATGACAATGATTTAATAGTTAACCCCATTGAAATTAATAACACTTTTAAGAACTACTTTTTATATTTGTATACTTCTGAAAGCCCTGAACTAACTCTGTAATGTTGGAAGTTTTAGACAATGTAGATATACCCACCCTTAATTCTGAGCAGAAAATCTATTTGGATAAGCATATACAAAAAGAAGAAATTTTAAATGCTATCTCATTAATGCAGAATTAAAAAAAACTCCTGGCCCTGATGGCTACCCTATAGATTTTTATAAAAAATTTGCAGATAAATTAACCCCTATTCTTCTTGATATGTTTGTGGATTCTTTGGAAAAGGGTAGCTTGCCGCAAACCTTAAATGAAGCAAACATTATTCTTTTGTTAAAACCTGGTAAAGATCCTGTGAAATGTAATTCTTACAGGCCAATCTCTCTCCTAAACTCCGATACTAAAATTTTGGCAAAAATCCTCGCTGTACGTTTAGATACAGTAATAGAAAATTTGATTTCAAAAGACCAAACTGGTTTTGTCAGAGACCGACATTCTTTTAGTAATATCCGGAGATTGCTAGGGGTAATCCACTCATCTAAACTTTCCCAAGACCCTGTCCCTCAGGTAGTCATCTCATTAGACGCTGAAAAAGCGTTCGACAGGGTGGAGTGGAAATATTTATTCTCTGTGTTGGAAAGATTTGGCTTTGGAACACAATTTCTCTCACTAAGTTATTATACTTTTCTCCTAAGGCATCTGTAATTACAAATAGAGTATGTTCAAAGTCTTTTCCTCTATCAAGGGGTACAAGACAAGGATGCCCTCTAAGCCCTTTACTTTTTACTTTAGCCATCGAGCCCCTATCCATAGCGTTAAGATGCTCACAGCATTTTACAGGCATTAACAGTATGGGCATAGAACAGAGTATCCTTATATGCCGATGATATGCTGTTGTACCTTTCAGATCCGATTATAGGTATCCCACAGGTAGTTAAGATATTGAATCAATTTGGAACTTTCTCAGGTTATAAGTCAAATTTTTCAAAAAGTTTGTTTTCCCATAAACAATAAGGGCCTCAATATTTCAAATAAGGATATACCCTTTCAGTTGTCTGTATCAGGTTTTAAATATTTAGGGATAAATATTACACAGGGATTCCCTAACCTTTACAAAGAGAACTTTGCTCCTTTAATTGACAAGTTAAAACTAGACCTCAAAAAATGGAACTTGTTTCTGTCTCTTGCAGGAAGAATTGTGTAAAAATGAACATTTTACCAAGGTTCCTGTACTTGTTTCAGTGTATCCCAATTTTTCTACCTAAATCCTTTTTTCAGAATTTAGACAGACTGATCTCATTTATATGGGGTGGAAAAACACCTAGGATTCGGAAGGAATTTCTCCAAAGACAAAAAACTCAAGGTGGATTAGCACTTCCTAATTTCAGGTATTATTGGGCTGCAAATATTTCAAAAGTACTTTATTGGCTTCAGATCCCCAAAGATGTCTGGTGTATTTCAGAGGCGAATTCTTGTATTTCTTCATCCCTACCTGCTTTAGCTTTATCCAAATTGCCCCTTTGTATTTCATTGTATACTCAATGCCCAGTTGTAGAAAATACCCTCAAGATTTGGTTTCAATTTAGACAGTGTTTTGGTTTCAAAGACTTCTCCATAACCAGCCCAATATGCAAGAATCACCTGTTCCTTCCAGGTCAGTTGGACTCAGTCTTTAGTCAATGGCAACAGCTGGGCCTTGTCAAATTCAGTGATCTTTTTATTGATGTGTTTGCCCCATTCTCAACGCTCTCTTCAAAATACAAACTGCCAAGATCACATTTGTTTAGATTTTCAAGTTCGACATCTAATCCAAAACCATTGTCCCACATATCCCTCCACTCCTCCTAATACAGGATTGGATGCAGTTTTAAATATTCCCTTACATTTGAAGGGAGTAATTTCTAATGTATATAACACTTTAATGTCAATAAAAAATATCTAGATAATTCATGCAGAATGGTCAAAGGATCTGGGAGTGGATATATCAGAGGAAACCTGGAATAATGCATTACTTAGAGTGAATGGAACAACCTCCTGTACTCGTTTAGGTTTAATTCAGTTCATGGTCCTCCATAGACTTTACTACAGTAAGGTTAGACTTTCCAAGATATACACAAATGTAACTGACACGTGAGCGATGTTGCTCTGCTAAAGCAGATTTGGCTCATATGTTTTGGGCTTGCCCCAGACTGTTTGCTTACTGGACAACTATATTTAAAATTTTGTCTGAGGCATAT
>JAFVLL020041426.1:0-20679 GCA_021397915.2 Tor tambroides | reverse complement strand
GGATCCGCTTCTCCCAAAAACGCCCCCAGCTTGCTGGTAATACGAGGAGGTGTAAACCTTGTCCTGGACATTGGTAGCTCCGAACGTAGCGCTTGGATAATGTCTTAAAGGATCTGTATATCCAGAGGAATATAGCGGTATCTGACCCAAGAAAGACTCCTGTCCTCCGGGTAGAGACACGGGAAAAGTTGAGTTGACGAAATAGGAACTCATGGGGTGGCCAGTGTTATTGTCCAAGTGTTATGATTTGTTGTGTTTTATAGTCCAAGTGGTTTTTGCCATTACTTTATCTGAGATTTGGTTTTAGCCGAAGGGGGGTGGCGAGGTGCCAATCTGAGACCGCGGGGAAACGGACCAGCTGATCAGCGCCTGACCAATCCTGAGCACTTCTGACTACAGGATAACGTGTAAGGTGGGGGCCCTCTTGTTGCACAGAATGGAATCCCCAGGGCATATCAAAACACTCAGACGCAAGTGTTTTTCTCCGTTTCCCGAAAAAAAGAAAAACAACATATACCGCAATAATATAGGCCTAAATAAATTATTTTTATATAGGAGTATGGGGTTAATAATTAATTTTCCCTTCACAATCGAAATTTGATTTTTAATTTTCTCAATCGAAATATGATGCAAACCTCATTTTCAAATGCACGTCATTTTCATTTCGACTTTGTCTTCATTCAAAAATGTCCATTGCTGAAAATGTGCAAAATCTGTATGCAGACATCTAATTGGCTAAATTCATGAGCACAAGAGAATTTCAGAGAAGCACAGATGGACTTTTACTTTCCAACACGAACTTGTACTGACCTTTACCCTCTTTATGTATTAAATAATAGGCTACCATAGGCTACTATCGTTGTCGAGTCTTACAGCGCATTCTCTGGCTAAATAAATAAATAAATAAATAGATAAATTTAAACTGCAATAGGCTAATCTACAAAGAGTGATTATGCTCGTTTTAAGAAGACTGCATAACTTGCACATTTTGAATAGGCCCTGAAAATCATTATAAACAATTAAAATCTATCTATCTATCTATCTATCTGTTTATCTGTCTGTCTAGTTTACAGTACTAAATGGCTTCCATGCTGTTTAAATACAGTACAATTTTTCTCCAGAGGCGCAGCATACAAAGACCATTTAGTGAAATCACCATGAATACCTGCTTCAGCAATACAATAGACCATCTAACCCCACTGGACATAGAAAAATAACTTTTTCTTTACCAATAAAAACAATGCATGAATGGTAAATATGTAGAAGATAAATACAAACTCAACATTAATGCAAGATTAAAACAGCCTACAACAACGTCATCACCAATATTTTAAATTTAGCCAGGACCATGTTGTTTTTGTTCTCCTCTTGCTTGAAATAGACAACGTGAAAGTTGTATAACACAATTATATAACAGACTTACATTTTATTTGAAAAAAATATTTGTAATGTCTAGTGTCAATGAAATACCAAATTAATAAAAACAAATAAATTAAACATTCTTTGAATGTAAATATTTAAGTAGCCCATTAAGTTAAGCCTTTAGTTAAGACAAAAGGAAACCTCTCAGAAAAAGCTAACCATTAATCACCATTCTGTTTTGTAAATTAATAAAAATTGATCTTTAGAGGTACTATTGAATATCGATAGGCTGCAGCTACGTAAGTACAAGATGACGTTATTGTTGTGAGTTTATCCCTTAAGGCTGGGTGGTCCTCATATTCTTAAAACTGCAGCGATTCTTTTGTCGGTATAATAATAATAATAAATGTCTGATTAAGTAAATGCTATGTATTATTTTAGTTTTTCCTCACTCTCTAAATGAATACAGAACAGCTCGTTCTTTCTTTCCGTTTTATATTGTATTGTATTATTAATATAATAACGATTGACCAGATAGAAAGAAAGAAAAAAAAAGAAAGAAAGAAAGCCTATTAACAAGGATATCACATAATTTCAGTGCAAGGTGAATAAGAGCAGAGAAAATAAAATATCGTGAAATAATCAAGATTAGGAAAGACCATTTAAAAACACACCCAAGGCATTAACCATTCACAGACTGAATTTGTCGATTACTTGCTCATTGTAGACACACTCTGGCTGAACACAATATCTAGGGATGCTAGAGGTCTTTGAGTCAGTCAGATCACACGCAGAGAACACCCAAACACAGAATTTCTCCACAGTTACCAAATCTCGTCACTAGATGACATCACAGAGCAAGAATTGGGAAATAGGTGTGCTTCTTCAGGGATACACCAGAACAATTTCCCATGTTATTGTAATTCCAAATTAAACATTATTTTGGTTATTCAGATTAGGAATGATCAAATTATCTAAAAAATAAAGCTGCTATAATGTACTGCCCCCCCCCCCGCCCCCGCCCCCCAAAACAATTACCCTCGACATCAATTAGAAAACTATTGATGCTTTTGAGGCATAGCCTAATCGTTCTCACAAATGTTAAAAACATGAACCCGTCACTGATAAACGGAAAATGTCACGAGTTTAAGCAAATTTCGAGAAACATTATCCAAAAAAAAAAAAAAAACTCCAAATAACAATGGACAGAAATAACAACATCCAACTTTTTAATTAAAAAAAACCCTTAAAATGCAGAATAGATGCTGTAATGCAGACTACAGAGATGAGGCATGCCTTTGCTATTCAGAAACTCAGTAATGCTGATTTGTACGCTTTAAATTAATGCATCTCATATAATCATTTGAATGCAGCGGCCATCTTGTAACTCAGTAAATAATTCTTCCTTCTAGGCATATATTTTTTCGCCTTTTCACTGTCAACATACAGTTAGGCCTATTTGCGACACACATCGTGTAGATCTTTTAAAACCTTCATACGACCCCTGAAGACTTACTGTACGTCCATGCCAGTTTTTATCTTACTTGACTAATCTAACTTTAATCTGTTTTGTTATACAAAAGACATGCTCAAGAAAAGATTATTGTGAAAGTAAATCTGTGTGCAACGGTTTGCATCACGACATTGCTGGAATAAGTACAGAAGCCTATAGGTCCAGTCCTACCTTTTCCTTTCCCGTCCATCGATCATCGCTTCACTGGAATGATCCAAAACAATCACGCAGATCCGTCGATTAACCAGGATCACACGTCGTATTATTGGATGTACTGGTAAGACAGACAGAGCTAAAACTTGACAAATTAGAGAAGAATGAACTAAGGTCCTCAGTGAATTTTGACCCTTGCACTCTTAGCTGATGTGAAAATCTAAAGACGCTTCGTACTAGCGTGACGTCGAGCTTTCCATCCATATTAACGCACCCCATTCGCCCAGCTCAGGAGAATTTTTCTTTCCCTCTGCTTTAACAAAACGTAAAAACATAAAGGACAGAGGTGCTACTGACTGCGCCCTGACCAAAAGAATGCTGCATTATAGCCACTTGGGAAATCATAAAAAGTTCATGTTCACAGAGAGCTGCTCACGTGACCTCTGTCAGCCAATCAACTGGCAGAACCACACATAAAGTTCTATCACAAAGTTGTAAATTTTCATAAACAGCTGTGAGTTTATTGCTTTGCTTCAGCAGCAACTCGGTCGCCGCCATCTTTATTCGTTAAAAGAGAAAAAAGCACGACTTCACTTCATTAACAGCCACAGAAATATAGGCTATTGCATTATTTTTTACTCGATGAAGAAGTCTATTAACGGAATTTTAGATTTCAATTTTAAACATGGTTCATAGTCAAGCTGCACAAAGGTTTTGCAATGTTTAATTAAACACATTTAAAAATGGGTAATGATATAAAAACCATAACCTTTTACGGAAATAGGGGCTCTTTTGACCAATTTGTGGCTAAAACTGAAATAAACCAATACCCAATATAAAAAAGCACCATATTTTCTCAATGGTTTGCGTTCTTTTGTAAGGTGACTTTAAGAGAAGAATAGACAAATGGAACGTGAAAGCTTTTTACAGCACTAAACATGCGTGGAGGAAAGAATTGCTTCCTGTATCTACGAACAAACACTTATTTCCGACATTTATTGGGGCAATAAAACAGTATAACCCAAAAGTGACCGAGCATGGTCTGTGGGTTATACCCTCGAAAAGGAAATGCTCTTGAAGCTCACCAGTGCATGTTGTCCAGAAAGGCCCTAAAAGGTATACATTCCGAATTATTTCTATTTCTTAACAGCTTAGTTGATAACATTTTTTGCTTATAACTAAATTAAAATAGAGTGTAATATAATGAGTTTTTTTTTACGTCGCACACCCTCTATGTTCGTTTAAATTTGACTTCGTTTTTATGGGGATACAACTCAACATACTTTTGAATTTGTATAGAAAGCTATAGAGTACTACTCATAAGTATATATAACCTAGTGTATTAATATTTTATGTTTAATTATGCATTGTTCTTTTACTGTAACAAACGACGAACTGCAAATTGTTTTTTTCGTTATTAAATTCTAAAACTTAATCTCATCTTCATAAGGACTTCCATTTTATGTTTTTTAATTAGTGATTTCATTACACTTAGTTTTTAGCTTGCTTTACACAAATAAGAGAAAATGAAAAGCAGATGGAATAGATTGAGAATTATATGGAATATAAATATAGCCTAATAAAATGACGTGTTGCTTTCATGAAAGAATTAGGCTATATTTACTCGTATTCATTAGCTGTATATTTTAAATAGATAAATATTTTATTACATTTTAAAAATCTATATTATATTCTATATTCTATATTATAGTTATATTATATAGTCTTTCAAAAGTATTTTCGTCATTAATAGCATTCAAATAATATTAAACACCTAAATGAGATGCCGCTATTTGCCCACATGAGATTAAATGAAAGATCTAACGAACTGTGGTATGTCTTGGAATTTCTATTTCACTTTTCTATTAATTTAGGTTTACATTACAACTGAAAATATAGATACATATATTTAGTTGTTCACACGAGATGGTTGTAGATTATGTTCTAGATAATCTCAGAAACGTGTAAAATAGGCTTTTCATAATGGATGAAAACGTTAGAAAATATCTGATAGAATTATAATATTTGGAATGGTTCAGTTTTTGAAAATTCTATAAACAATGTGTGTTGATTAGGGTCTGTCTGAGCCTACGCCCAGCCTAAAGAAAATGCTAACTTCTGCATAGCCCAGGCCTCAATATCTGTTTGATCCTTTTTCATACAAAAAAAAAAAAAAAAAAAATTGCGTTTTAAAAAAAGTGTGGATTCGAGATGTCTTCATGCCCTGCTCATTAAAACAACAACAAAAACAAATACATTTTAAAGCATTATAAAAAATATAAAATTTATATTTAGATTCAGGGAACATAAAGAGCCCTTCCTGATCCGCCCTTTGTCCACATCAAGACGAGTTTCATATTTTGTGGACACATGGAAAATAAAGTTTGCAATATTAATGGTTCCATTTTATTTAGAACCATTTTTGTTCTGTGAGGTTCTTGGGTTGCTATATGGTTCTTGGGAAGTTAAAAAGTTTTTGTTGTTACATTATATGACTGTAAAACGCCAGTGAACCTAATTGTCAGCATGTACAGTTCAATACAATTATGTATTTTACTCGTTGCCAGAGCATACATTGTTGTTTTCATATAATTAAAATAATGCTAATTGTTATGACATGCCTACATTTTACATTAAACTTCTGTTAATGTTTTGATGTTTTGAGTGGATTCAATGTTTTGAAAAATAACATGCAACATTCATATGCCAATTATTTATTTTTTTCTCTAGCACAGGTTTAATAATGTGGCCTAGGCCGCATTCTCTTTTTTTGGAGATATTCTTCTCGTTGGTCGTGCACGGCTCAATGGCCGGTTCGGTTTTACCCAAATACAAACGCAGCTCAAATATAGGATTTTGCAAAAATAATTAAATTAGTGTAGACTACCTCTAAACATGTACACAAAACCAATCATATTAATATAATAGGTCTACGATATAATAAAATATCTCGGCTTACATTCAGTTTAATTAAATCTATAAATTTACCTATACATTTAAATTAAGGGGGAAACCTTAAAATACGAGGAATTTTGTAACGCTCTGAATCTTTCTTTAGAATGCCAACTTTGGATTTTTGATCTTTGGTTTGAAATGATAGATATATGGTAATTAAATATTAATTTTAGGTCCCTTTTTAGGTCATAACGAGAAAAAGGAAACAATCGCCTGGCTTATTATTTCAACAAATTTACATTCATGCATTTAGCAGAAATACAACGAATAAATCTATTTCAAATCACACTAAATGATACACATATAAGAGTAAATTATACACCACATTTATGGACCAGAGTGTGCACAGAGAAGAGCTCCGAGTAGTTCAGTATCTTCAAATATTTAATCTCAGACAGTGAATATCCTATAGACTGAAGACAGCCAAAAGCTCTGAAAGAAAGGTACCACAATTAAGAGGCATCTGGCACTTGCTGTTCATAAACGACGAGACAGAGATTGAGACCAGACTGCTCGGGAATCCAACCAGAGTAATAAAAGCCTGTAAACTGCCTACATGAAACGAAGTGCTCATATTGAACTTTTGGCTTGGGGTCAAATGGTTTTGGACAACACTTTGTTGTCAATATATACGTGAGATTTGAAAAAAGTATACAGGGTACATGTTCGATATTTGTTCATTCATATTATTGCGTGCTTATGGTTTAAGCATAACTCACATTGTCATTTTAGTTACCATATAATGCCTTAAGATCCAGATGCTTAAATCAGTTTGAAACTTTTTGCCAGACGACTTGGGGAACATAGACCACCCATGTTTATTGCAATGCATCTCACATGAGAGAATGTAAAAGATAATGTCCTTTTTTAATATTTGTGATTTTTATGATATCATCGTGATATTGATACATTCTACTTCATTTATATAATCTACTTAATTTTATTTTTTTATATGATTCTTTTTAATTTACTTTCTATGTGACTGATTTACAGTTCACTTGATTTCCTTGTTATTCTATGATTCATTTACAATTTACTTCATTCTTAAAAGATAAGTGAAAAACTATTTCCAAATACGTACAATCGAGGCTTTTATTTTGGTTCCCTTTTGTTGTAAAGTGTGACAATAATTTGGGTGTTTGTGTTCTGAAAACAAGAGACAATCCAGTGAAAGAAGAAAAAGAACAAAGGCGAAGGGATTCTTTTCTTAAATTTTATTGTGGCTTCTTTCAGGAACCACGTCCAGTTAAAGACAATAGAAAATACAATAGAACAGTGCTTCACGGAACTCCAATATCAAATATTTACACAGCATTTTTAAGAATAACATTGTGCGTTTGAACCATCCCATCTCAGGAAAGCATACGCGTGGATACACTGACAAAATGATTGACGCAATGACCCATATATTAGGTAGTTCGGTTGAAGATCTGTAAACCTGAATAATAATTTCTGAACAGCAATTAACAATCACAAAATGTGCATTTTCTTACAGTAAGAGATACAGTAATGCACTCCCTAAATGCTGATTCCTCACCCCATCTTACAGGCTATAACAGAGTTACTGAAGAGAACATATCTTGGATTGTGACTCCCACTAATTTGGACAGGAAATTGACGCCATGCAGACCATTATAGCCTTCGCCTCCTATGCCCTCACTGCACCAGTAACCTCAAGAGTAATCTACTCGAGGACACACACACACCAGTGGAATCTTACAAAACTGAGACTGATTCAGCAAATCATAATAAGCGGAAATAATCACCGTTTGGAAACAGGAACGCCTTATAAGTTTGCAGTAAATGGAATATATGATTGGCTTTGTATTCGATAGCCTTTGCGTGTCCACAGGCGTCACTTTGAACCTTTAAATTGCAGTTGATCGATTGCAGTTATGCTTTCTAAACTGTCAACAGACTATTTAGAATTACTGGAAGTCCCCGAGTCCTCTTCTCCTGATGTGTGTTTTTCTGATACCTGGCTCCCCTCTTCTCCCTCTCTCTCAATTTGCTCTTGTTCCGCTTTGCAGCTGGGAAACTTGTCTTTGTTGTGTTCTTTTTTCCACTTCATGCGCCTGTTTTGAAACCAGATCTTCACCTGCCTCTCAGAGAGGGCCAGTGCGTGAGCCACTTCGATGCGCCGCTTGCGGGTCAGGTAAGGATTGAACAGGAACTCCTTCTCTAGCTCCAGCGTCTGGTAGCGGCTGTAGGTCTGCCTACCCCTTCTCCGGCCGGTAGCTGTGGGGGGAAAAAAGCGTTATTTCCGGTGACATAGTGTTTGATTTCTCATATATCTATCTGTGTAAATAAAATAAAGTCATAAAACCCTCAGTTTCTAGTCACTGCCATTACGGAGCTATCGGGATTTTTTTTTTTTAAGGGTGCTAATTCCTCCGTAATCTATAGGTGCCATAAAGCGTTTAATTGGGGGGTAATAAGTAGGCCCACCATTGTCTACAGCGTTTTATGTAGGTGTTTCTCTTCACTCATCTCACCTTGTGGTCTCATCCATGGGAAGAGCTGCGCTGTGCACGGTTCTGCACTTTCCAGTTCATCCCTGATACTGCTGACCTTTAAATTACAATCCCCAAACTGCGTAAAATCCGCATCTGGTGCGCTGAATAACGACTGTCTCTGTAAACTGTCCTGGCCCAAGATGTTTCCTGTGGCATTTCCAGGGTAAGCGACTGCGCACGGGTTCTGCTGGTAAGATGCGTGGGAGAAGGATGATGTACCGTGGTGGTAGAATTCCGGGAACTGAGCCGCGTGTTGAAACGCAGATCCTGAGTTGTGACCGTACAGCACAGATGGTCTGCCTCCAAGATCCGGCGCGTACCCTGAGCAGTCATAGTAGTTGGAGCGCAGAGAATCGCCTCCTTTAAATTTAGTGAAGAGGGAATTGACGAAGTAAGAACTCATTGCCTGGAAGATCAACTCCCCGAAGAAGGAACTTTGACAACTGTATTGAGATCAAGCAGTCTCTTGATGAATAATGTTAATTGAGCAAATGCAGGCCTGTTGTTACAATAAAAATGAATTCATCCAGGTGTAAATTATATGCGTAAAATGTCGTAAATATTCATGCAAACAAATGCATCCGTGGCTGCACCCACATGACTCCTTAGTGATGGTCCCCGAGCAATAAATAGTTTTCCGTTGTTACTCTCTTTGATAGTGACTTGCATTTCATATGGGCGTTAGTTATTGATTCCTTATATCATTGGATGGACTCGACATCTCCAAACAGACAAAGCGCGATGTTGTGATAGGAAGAGCAGGAGAGACTGAAAAAGAGAGATGAAAAAGGGGAGAGAGGGAGTTCTTGGGGAGGTAGAGGGGGAGGCGGAGTAGGAGTGTTATTGGTAAACCATTTGAGTGCCAGCCAAGAGCACATAGCTTACACACGACAAACGAAATGTTTCCAGTGGGCCAACAAAAATAGATTTATTCAGGTCCATCGTATGATGAAATATACCATATTTGTCATCACATTCATGTTTATGGTTTTGATGATTAAGCTAGGCTATTCGTCTGTCCAGAAGTCTAATGCAATGTAGGCTACTGTAATTACTTCTATAGCCTACTTCGTTTAGAAAACGCCATCAGGTACAATACAAGTGACTGGATTATTCAGGGTGGAAAGGATTTTTATCACTCAACTCAGAAAAGCTAAGAACAGACCACCCATTATGTTTGGGATATATCACACTTGCACCTCACATCAGAAAAATATAAGAGAGGGGGTCCTTTAAAATTTGAAATTTTATGTAATTATTTTACAAACTTTTTCCTTCACCGTTTACATATAAAAAAAAGGTATATTGATTTTTTTTTTGCAAAACGAGTGAAGTGTGTGAATCTCACTTCAGGTTAGACTGGGGATAGGCGCGTTGTCCTGTCTGCTTTTAGAGTAACACCGCCATCGTGTGGTGAACATTGCAAGTTCATTCGAATTCATTCAAGGACGACAAAGAATCTGTTTGTCTAGAATAGGACAATGCAATACTCTTAACGAATCCACGAGCACAATAACATTAAACCACTAACATTTTTTACTTTTAAATGTAATTGTTTCTTGGACTATCGAAAAGCAAAAAATATATAGAGTGCAAGTTACTTTGAGTGTTTTTCCCCTCTATTTGTTTGCAGCATGGGGGAAAGGTGAGTAAAACGGAGTCATTTTCTGGAGAAAATGAGAAGGCAAACAACGCGGTGCTGAACAGCTGTAAGATATTTTCATACCACAGTTGCTTTCATTTTCCGCATTTACTTTACGACCAGAGGAACAACTAATTAGTTTTTACTGCCTTAATTTTATGCACTATTACATCAAGCCATGCTAATTTAAGCGTAGGCCTCCCCTGTCTCAAAAAAGACAACCCCTGCCTCTGGATTTACCCCGCATTTCTCTGTAAAAAAACATCGTATTATTATTATTATTAATTATTATTGTTGTTAAAGAAACTGTTTGCTATTTTAATATTCTTAAATATATCCCTATTCTTTATTATTAATAATACATTAATTTGCAAAAGTATAAATTAATATTGTGTGTTTTTATATTATATTGCAATAGTATTAGTCTTTTGGTGCGTATATCAGTTTACAGCAAAATTAACTAATTTGGTATGAGGATCGTTGAAGCCAGTTACATTTTTTATTATTTAAAGGACTAGAAACTGTTCATGTCTGAATAACTCTAAGCTTACCTCATACAGGACGAAGATTTAAATGTGAATATTTAAAAATAAATTTTAAACTAATTCTAAAATAAGATTAACATGTTGCAGAACTATTCACGAGAGTTCAGCGATTTGATTAAATAAGCTACACACAGATGTTTTCTGCAACCAGCTTTTGCGTGCGATTAAGGAAAAAACAATAATTTCATTAAATTTTTATTACTTGTTTTTACATTTTTGATAGATTGCAACTAACGCCGTAAACTGTTTTTGTTTATTGTATATTTTAATTGAACAAGTGTTCATCTAGCTCATTTGACGCAAGGTCTCCGTTACAGTCGACGGAGGGTGTGATGTTAAAACCAAACCACCTTTGACCCTTACCCATAATTCTGTATGACTGCCCTCTTTATATGTTTGTATATTTATGACGATATAAATTTAACATGACTGACTAAATTTATGCACTACTAGCTCTGTAACCCCCCCCCCAAAAAAAAACACTTTGGATAACAATGTTTTTGGGAAACATAGTGGAGATTAAGTACAATTTACCTGCTGATAAAACTCCACTTTAGCTAAATTTCCTTCTTCCTCGTTTTTTTTTTATTTAGAAAGTCTGATATATAATAAAAAAATCTATCTAATCAGTTTAGCAGCACACAACTGAGTGTTAGGATTTGCATGCTAGAACTAATAAACAAAATACTGTAATTTTTTATTGAAATGTTTATTTATATTGGGTCAGTATGACATGAAATGTCATGAAAATAGCTTACAAAGGTTGTGTAAAATAAAAGCATGTTCACATTAATTTATATTAAAATCATTCAATTATGGCTTCTTCCAACTAAAAATGTATAGTAAGAAAAAACTTGAAAGGCTACAGTAGGCACCAGCCCACTTCATTGTCAAGTTAGTCAAGTTTCCTGACTAACTGTAACCAAATTACAGTACTAAAGTTGAGAAAACAGAGAAATGGCTTTCTATTGAAAACAGCAAAGTGAGAATTTTCACATTTTCAGTACGGAAGACAGTTGAATGCAGACCTTCTCACCTTCTATTCCTGATTTACCACTAACATCTGAACACCTTCCTTAGTCTGTATTCTCCATACTGATTTTATTGAATTACTTGGTTATGTTGAGTTTGTACACGTCCTGGGTCAGTGGCTGTGCTCGTGCGGGGGGACTCTGCGAGGGGCGTTTCGAAGGGCGTGGGAGAGGTGTGGCCTGGGGACAAGAGGAGCAGGGGTGGAAATGACGTAGAGAGATTTGGGGTCACGGAACATCGTGGCACCCTGTGGTCGCCCGAGAACAAGGGGAGGCACTCCTAGCATTGACGCTCTCGCTCTCGACTCAGCCAAAGAGGAACTCATGCTGCCATGACGCCAAGCGAAAGACCCGTTTACTGTGAAGCAGAGAGAAAAGATAGGTGTATTATTTTCTATGAATAATTCCATTTCTAGTTTCATGATATAAGAGCCAAGAAAACTACTCAAAAAGCAAAAAAAGTTAATCACTTGTCAAAGGTATCCGCTGCTGAGGACTAGTAGCTTTCATTAGAGCAGCAGATGCTTGCTGCTCTGCATTTGACGCTGCCATCTCTTCCACCCCACAGTGTTTCAGACCTCCCGGTTCAGTCTGGACTGGCTGTAGAAGACCGTGTTCAAGAGAGGGCCACGGCTTTCGGCTTTGCAGCGGCTGAGAATGTATATACTGCCGGCAGGGCTTGGCTTTTGTAGACACCTGCTGGTGCATCATAGTGCAGAGGTTCTTCTGCCTCCAAGAAATCTCTGTAATGGAGTCCAGCTGGATAAAGAAAGTAGGAACATTTTATATTAAGGTGTTATAGAACATTCTCCAGTCAGAGAGGAGAATCTGCTCACCCCCATGTCATTCCAAAGCTGTAGGTTTTTTTTTCTGCAGAACACAAAATAGAATATTTTGAAGAATGTTTTAGCTGTTTTTGTCTATACAATGGAAGCCAATGGGGTACAAAACAACAGTGGACCAGTAATATTACTAAACCTAAAACCATTAAGAATTGTGTTTTGTTATTGAAATAAAGCTGAAATAAAGTATAATTATGAAAAACATTAACGTAAATGAAAATGTTAAATTTTATTTGAAATAATGAAGTTTAAAATGACCACAACTAAAACTGAAATAAAAAAATAAATCTAAATAGAAATATCTGAAAAAAAAAAACTTATAAAAATGACAAAACCACATTAACAATGACTAAAATCTAAACTAAAATTAAAATAAAGTTAGAAAATATAAAAATAAAATATTACATTTTAAAAATATAAAAATATATATATACACACCCACACACAAGTCTCTTCTGCTCACCAAACCTGCATTTATTTGATCAAAGTACAGCAAAAACAGTACAATTTTGAAATATTTTTACTATTTAAAATAACAATTTAAATTTTTATTTTTAAAATGTAATTTATTCCTCTGATTTCAAAGCTGAATTTTTAGCATCATTACTCCTGTCACCTGATCCTTCACAAATCATTCTAGTATTCTGATTTGCTGCTCAAAAAACCTTTATTATGTTGAAAACAGCTGAGTAGATTTTTTTCAAGTTTCTCTGATGATAGAAAGTCCAGAAGAACAGCATTTATCTGAAATAGAAATCTTTTGTAACATTATAAATGCCTCTATCATCACTTTTGATCAATTTAAAGCCTTCTTGCTAAATACAAGTATTAATTTATATACCCCCCCCCCCCCCCCCCCCCAAAAAATTATACTGACTCCAAGCTTTTGAATGGTATAGTGTATAATGTTACAAAAGCTTTTTATTTCAAATAAACGCTGATCTTTGGATCTTTCTATTCATCAAATAATCCTGAAAATGTTGAAAAAAATATCAATAAAAATGTTTCTTGAACAGCAAATCAGCATATTAGAGTGATTTCTGAAGGATCATGTGACACTGAAGACTGGAGTAATGATGCTGAAAATGTAGCTTTTATCACAGGAATAAATTACATTTTAAAGTATATTCAAATAGAAAACAGTTATTTTAAATAGTAAAAATTCCAAAATTTTACTGATTTTGCTGTACTTTGGATCAAATAAATGTAGGCTTGGTGAGCAGAAGAGACTTCTTTAAAAAACATAAAAAATTTTACTGTTCAAAAACTTTTGACTGGTAGTGTATATATATACACATTTAAAAATAACACTGCATTGGACTCCATTGATGTTCATTTGACAAAAAAAGAGACATTTTTCAACATATCTTTTGTGTTCCAAAAAAGAAAACTATACATGAGGGTTAGTAAATAATGACAGTATATCGGGGGGGGGGGGTGAACCATCCCTTTAATACAGATTTTTTTTTTTTTGCCTCACATACCTTGTGATCGTGTCTGCAGTGTGAGGGAAAGCTGGTTTGTTCATGTGAGTGGTTGATAAGGTCGGTGAGATGACTGGCACTTTGAAGTAGCTGGCGCACTTGGTTCACCACACCCATGTTCAGCAGCAGAGTCTCTCGCTGGTGAAGTTCACTGACTCTCTCTGCCTCCTCTTCCTCTATTAGGTCAAGAGCAACAGGTGTCTCTCCCCTCAAGGTGGTCTGTTCTAGCATTGCTGGTAGCTAAAGAAACAGATCCCACCACATGGCATTCATTAGTTATTCATGAGTTCAAATATAGACTCCAGGGTCCCTCTAGTGGTAGGTCAAAGGAACTGAATGTTTAGTCAACCAAGGAAATTTGAAAGACACACTGCATAATGCAAACAATTATTGTAAGCACACATAAACAAAAGGATTAAAAAGAATGACTCACTGAATTGGAGTTTTGGTGTGGGGGCTGAATTCTTCTTGGCTTTGCTCTTTCGCCTGCAGATTCACCCTGAAGATCCTGCTTACGTGATCCATTCTTTTCCCGTTCTTTCTGCTCCTGCTTCAGACGCAACTCCTGCAGCTGCTGCCTACAGATACACATTTTGAATTTTTTTTTTAAAAATCAGCTTTTTGTATTTCTGCAAAACATCAAGCAGTATTTGCACACCTGGCACACTCCTCCCTGGCTTTGGAGGCTGCAGTCTCCTGGAAGAGAGAGCTGCTGTGTTGAAAATATTTTTCATATTTCTCCCCTCCTTCCCGAGGGAAGATCTGCCGGAATCCACCCATGTGTTTTGCTTCATATTTCTCCATCTGCTCCACACTAGCAGCCTGTGACTGACGAAGCTCCTCATTCCTTGTGAGGCAAAACTCACATGGAAGTTTATGTAAGATCTAGGTTACTGAACAGTCATCATATAACTAGTATGGAAGCCCACTTCTGCCATGAAATAAGCGTATTTATCTCACAACATTTATATTTTGCAGTTTATATCTCAATTTTGAGTTAACATCTCACAATGTAGATGCTTTTCTCAGAATTGTGAGTTTATAATATATAAAAAATATATAAAATAAATTATATAGGCATTTTGGATATTTGCTTGGAATTCTGAGTTTACATCTCACTATTCTGTACCAAAACTATTCTTGAATGAATTATGCATTTTGTGATACAGACAGATCCGATCATTCTTGAAATTAGGCACCCCTTTAAAGACATATGACCTCAAAATTCAGAAGAAAAAAGTATTGAGAGAAGATAACTCAATATTCTGAGAAAGAAGTCAGAATTACAAGCAGGGCTTGAATTGAGGGTGAATGTGGGGGGATGGCATCCCCTGGTTAAAAAAAATGACAAAAAGCTTCCCCCTCTGTAAAACCACCATCCCCCCTTACCAGCCCCTTTAGATTATTAATGTTGTGTATTATGTAAAACTTATCATGCAAATGAAATGTTAAAATTCTATACTTACGATAATTCACGAACTAAATAACGGCGATTGACTTATCAGAACTCGGTACTGTAACAAGCTGCACCCAAGATGAAGCCAGTTTTAGTCATTTTCCCCGCAAAATGGTTCAAGCGCAACATTTGAAGTTCTTTAAAAAGAAGAAAACCGAAGGTATGGTTTTTCCTTGATTAGAATTTAAAGACATTCCCCTGACATAATGTTATTGTGCTGTATGTGTGACTGTGAGGGACTGAGAGACGATAGGAGAGCTGACATTATCGAATGTGTCACTGACTGCAGACTAGAATGCAGTTAGAATGCCCTTATAATTCAAGCAATGAAAAAAAAATACCCATGTACCCATGAGTTTTTATGTTTTTATATTCATTGCACAAGTGATGTATTTTTCTGAATATCAGAATGAATCAGTTTTTTTTTTGGACTCACTTGTTTCATTTCTAATTGAATCAGCCATTGTGAATGAGTCGTTTGATTTGAATAATTCAATAAATCTTTTATTAAAACAGGGACTTGCTGCCACCTACTGGCATTTTTATTGCCATCTTTATTTATCCATGACAGGCCTAAATCAGCCAAGGTGCCAGCACAAAAACACATTATCAGCAATATTGACCAAAATTCCTCCATTTCAGGCACTAGAAGGAAAAAACTGATTACAAGATATAAACTCGCAATTCGGAGAAAAAAGTTTGAATTGCGAAATCTATCCATTCCTTAAATCCTCTATAAGGTTGGATTATGAAATGTTAACTCAAAATTTGAAGTTACAAACTTGACTTGAGAAATAAATTCAGAATTGTGTTATAAACTAATAATTCTGAGCAAAAAAATGAAGAAATTAATTTTTTTTTTTTTTGTTCTGTGGTGGAAATGGGCTTCCGTAAACTAGTGCACCTGTGGTTTTTGTGGTACCTGGCCTCTCTAGAGCGGTTCTGCTGGAGTCTCTCCTTTACTCGGCGCTTCTCCTCCTCAGTGATCTTCCTGCGGTCACAGGCCCCCAGATTAATCAGCACCAAAGTGTCATACAGCAGGCTGTCCTTCACCTCCCGGTCTAAACGGGAGTCTGTGGTGAAGCTGGGGGAATGGTTGACCTAAAGACACAGTTCGAAAGGTGGCATTCAGCTAGAATGAAAGCAATTCACATAGCTGTAAGTCTCAAATACAAAGCCTCAAAATGAACCCATACCTCAAGAAGCCAAGGTTTAAGTCGACGGTCAAGTAACACATCAAATCCCAAGATCTCAAAGCAGGCACTTCCAGATGCATGATTGGGGAAGCAGGTGTGGTAGTTGTGTTTGAGAATGGGGTGGGCTGATATTAATGTCTTAATGATGACATCCTCAATGTCTGTCCACATCTTCTCAGTATCACAGCTCATGGCTTCCATGTGCTTCTTGAAGCTGGAGAGTTTCCTATGAGGATGTACAGTAATTGAAAAATGGTTTTCTGTACAGTTTTAAAGAAAAATAGCTGAAAATCGCAATGTGCGAGAACATATGTACTACCGTTTGCTGCCGGTATCTTCATCACGTACAAAGTTTTCACTATGCTTGTTGATGGCATAGTTAGTTAAGTGCATGCAAACATCCTCCTGTAGAGTTGCATGAAAATGTCAATTAAAAAATCTAATTAACTACTGGTTTGAAGTCAATATTTCATTACAAGCAATTTTCGTAGATTACATTTCGTGTTTTAAACAATGTTAATTATTACTAAAATGCAACTGTTGCAAGTTTGTATGTTTCCTGTTTTTAGAGACCCTTACCAAATTGCTGCCAGTGGGCTCAGTATACTGAGTGGTGCAGAAACGGACTAGTCCCTCATTGTACATGAAGATACGGAAGGGGTCACAGCTGGTCACTAATACATAAATGCGCAGGTCAAACTTGCACCCATCGATGATGAACGGCTTCAGAAAAAAAGATTAATTAAAAAAAACATCAAAACATTTTATCTTTGATTATTTTTTATTTATTTAGAATCTAACTGGATATTTGAATTGTGACACAAAATTGTGTTACCTTGGATATGTAAACCTGACAAATCATGTGTTCTCCTGGCCGAATATCTTTGTTGGACTTGGTAAGATAGATACCACGACCTTGGCAACCTGAGTCTGGCTTGCAGATATAAGTTTTGTGCTTTTTGGCTCTGGTGTAGGCTTGGAAGTCACTATAACTGAAGGACATTGAGGGGGGGGGGGGGGGGTGGGCAAAAAGATTAAAACTTTCTCTTTTATACTCATGAAAACATTGTATGATTGAACTCGAATCGACTCACTCTGCAGGGAGGCACCATGTGCGAGGAAAGATGTTGTACTCCTTTGGGAAGAGTTTCAGCATGCGGTTCATGTTGCGTGCGAGCAAATCCTTCCTGCAGATTTCATTCATGCCAGGAAAATGGTTGATTTTCTGTGAGGGGGAAATTTAAGCATCTTGTTAATCAAGGGGGAATGAGTGAAACTGAACAGGACACTAAACAAGAAAAGAATGACTTTTGGCAGCAAACACCTGGTAACGTTTCATATCCATGACCCTGTCTAGTGAGACAGAGCAGTCGGTCCAAAACAGGGTCCAGTCTTCTCCTTCTGCAGCCTCTCGGAGCCTATATCTGTGAGCAGCACGACGCACTTTAAAAAACAAACAAACATGCCATTGCATGAACACAAATGGTATGTCACAGCTTTAATGTCACAGTCCATTTTGAGACTATATCCACAAAGGTTTGAAGTTAAAATCACAGAGCAAAAAACGTACCACTCTCATATTTGCAGTTGGTGAGATTTATCCACAGTCATCTGAAAAAGAGGAAGAGGACAAAGAGACAGACCTGTGCATTGTGCAGGAGTTGAAAAGCTCTCTAACAACAATTTTGTTGAAAAGTCCTGTGCCTTCTAATTAATCTAACTTCATCTAACCTATGATCACCATTTTACTGTATTTATTAATCAAAATTTATTTTATTAAATTGCTACTGTTCATTGTTAATTTATGTTTGTTTATTATACATTATTGACTGATTGGTTACACTTTATTTTAAGGTGTCCTTGTTACAGTTTAATTATACATTTAAGTACTGAGTAATATTAATTAACTACATGTACTTACTATATGGTTAGGGTCATGATTAGGGTTTGGTTTAGGGTTACTTTAATGTAATTATGCAAAATTAATTGTTATTATAATAGTAAGTACATGTAACGTGTAACAAGGACACCTTAAAATAAAGTGTTACCGACTGATTGATTCATTCCGTGTCACGGTCATTATACTTTTGCCAATGTCACTTTATATAACTTGAAATGTTAAAAATGTACATGCTGAAATGAACATTAACCTAAACTAATAAATGTTGTAAAAGTATTGTTCATTGTTAGTTCATGATACTTATTGCATTAACTAATGTTAAAGAATTGAACCTTATTGTGACATGTTACAGAAATATTTTATTACATACACTACTGTTCAAAAGTTTCGGGTTAGTAAAAGTTTTTTTCCCCAAGAAATGAATACTTTTATTCACCAAGAATGCATTAAATGGATCAAAAGTAATCGTAAAGACGTTTATAATGAATTATTAGAATTAATTTTCAAGTAAATTAAATGCAGTTTTTAACTTTCTATTCATCAAAAAATCCTGAAAAAGACTTAATAATATAAATAATAAAAAATAATAATATAATAATAATATAAAAGTTTTCAACAATGATAATAATAAGAAACATTTCTTGAGTTCCAAATCAGCATATAAGAATCATTTCTGAAGTTCATGTGACACTGAAGAAATGGCTCCTGAAAATTCAGGTTTGCCATCACAGGAATAAATGTTTAAATATTCTGAAATAGAAAACAGTTATTTTAAATTAATAATATTCCACAGTATTACTATTTTTTACTGTATTTTGATCCAATAAAATCAACTTTGGTGAGCATAACCTATTTCAAAAATATTTTCACAATTTTACCACCCACAAACTTTTGAACGGTCGTGAATATGAACACCATAACATAGAAATGGCTTACTTCTTCTTCCTCTTTTTCTTCTTGTTGACTGCAGGCAGAGAGACTGGTGTGTTACAGGGCTCTGCATGAGAGTCACTTCCCCAGCCTTCTCCCTCCACCCCTGGATCAGGCTCACACCTGCACGTTTCACTCACTGAGTGCTCCGCCGGTGTCCCCATTCTGAGAACTGAGAACATAAAAGTTTGATGAGGACTGAGCGAGGGCTGTGATACTTCTAGATTTAGTGAAACACCTATTTAAGAACTTATGAGCTAAAAAATCTAATATTGCTGCGTAATGTCACATCCCTAATTTGAAACTCAATCAACCCTATCTGTAGTGTGCGCATGTAAAGGGCAAAACACTAAGGCTTAGCATCATGTTTCTGTCCCTATTTCTCTCCACAGATGAGCACCCCACCTGTCAATAACCTGATTGAGGTTTTGTCACTTAATACTTTATCTAACACATATTTAGTATTTAACCATTTCAACGGGTCACATAATTTGATATCATATAAGAAACACCACTGACACGCATCTTGCACAAACAACATCACTGAGGTCCAATTCGAGTTGTAGGTGCTTTTGCAAGTGCCAATTAGAAGAGAGACTCCTGAGGGAGCTTCATGATGTAACTGTATTCTGATCTAGTAAACTAGATCATCCTGACCATGACCTCTTGACCCTGAGCTCAAATGAAATGGCTTGACGACCTTATTAGGTAGGTAACATTTGCTCAGCGAGAAGGAAAAATAAATAATAAACACATTTTAAAGGAGAACCATTTCAGTGTGATCCATTAAAGATTACAAGAAAAACACAATGGCTTTTTGAGAGCACTGATCAAATGTAACATGTAAAATCATCAATTTATCCAATAAAATGTACACGTTTTATAACTAATTCCACACTTACAGTAACCTCTTCAGAAGGAGGGCAGCAGTACTGGCAAAGAGTATAGAATACCAAGAGGCGAAACTCTGATGGTTTTCGGGCAACAGCCACTAGGTGGCGCTTCGGTAGCGCGGCCGCCATTTTGGGGTGAAAGTTCCAACTGGACAACGTTACAGAGATACAGAAATAGACAGAATAACAACGAAAGAGAGGTTAAAGTGGAATAAAAGAACGCAAATTGGGCAATCCACTGCAAAAACTATCAGTGTGACA
>JAFVLL020041425.1:0-47276 GCA_021397915.2 Tor tambroides | reverse complement strand
GCAATTTGCACAGTTGTAATTCATATGCAGGGATGCTAATTGTGAATGAGCGTGCACATGCGCCCTATTTACGAATGATTGGAATTCATTAACATACACATGATTAACTATCAAATTGGAAGTTTACGAAGTATTTGTAAATCCGGAGGAGAGTTTTCAGGAAGGTCCATTTTACACGCAAATTACTCCGAATTTACTCCTATATTTACGAATGTTTCATGAATGAGGCCCATTGTGTTAAAATGTAGAATTAAAAAAAATCTGTCAAAAATTACTATTTTTTTTTATCACTATCATATTCTAAATCTGTTTCGAGAAACATAATTAAATTTTTGAAACTTGCCTTGACACTATTTAGATGCCAGGGTGCTCTTGGTGGCTGCTACTGTATTACAAGGGTGTTGTTAGGCATTTTCTTGTCATATGATAGCTGGTAGAGTGTTGCTATGGCATCACTAGGGTGGTGTTGTTGGGCATATGCTCGTGGTATTATGGCTGGTAGGGTGTTGCTATGCCATCACTAGGGTGTTTTAGGCATTTGCTTGTGGTATTACAGTTGTAGGGTGTTGCTATTTTGTTGCTAGGGTGTTGTTAGGCATTTGCTTGTGGTAATATGGCTGGGAGGGTGTTGCTATGTGGTTGCTAGGGAGTTGTTAGCCATTTGCTTCTGGTATTATGGCGGGAAGGGTGTTGCTATAGCATCACTAGGGTGTTGGTGTTGGGCAATTACTTGTGGTATTATGGTTGTAGGGTGATGCTATGTTGTTGCTAGATGTTGTTAGGCATTTGCTGGTGTTATTATGGCTGGTAGGGTGTTGCTATGTTATTGCTAGGGTGTTGTTAGGCATTTGCTGGTGGTATGGTTGGAAGGGTATTGCTATGATATCACTACAGTGCTGTAAGGCATTTGCTTGTGGTATTATGGCTTGTAGGGTGTTACTATGTGGTTGCCAGGGTGTTGTTAGGCACTATTTTGTGTAGTTTTCATGGTGTTATGGCAGATTGCTAGTGCATTGCTAGGGTGTTCTGGCTGTTTTTAGCATGTTTCACAAAAACTGAATTATTGAAAGTTGCCTTGGCATTGCTGTTTATTTGCTAGGGTGCTGCTATGTGGTTGCTAGGGTGTTGTTATGCATTTGCTGTGGTTGTCAGGGTGTTATGGCAGATTGCAAGTGTTGTTAGCATGTTCTGACTGGTTTTTGGCATGTTGCTATCTAAATAAAATGAAAGAATTTAATTGTTTGTTTTTTTTTCAATCAAATTTACATTTTTACATTTTAATGCAAAAATAAAACAAAACATTTTAAAGCATGAATATAAACTAGAAATGCTCTAATAGCATGTTTTCCGCCCTATTTTTCTCTATTCTTGTGATATGATATTGCATAAGTAGATTTCATGCTTGATTCATGATGTTTTTTGTCATTTTTGGAGCTTGACAGCAGTGGTCACTTCTACCTGTTGAATGTCCAAAGGCTGTAAAGATTCTCTCCAAATTCTACTTGTGTGTTTCCTGGAAAATAATAGCTCATAGATTTGGATTGACACGGGGGTGAGTAAATCATTTTTGGATAAGCTACACCTATAACGTTTCCTCAGCGACACGTCTGTTGCACAATATTACTCACCCATGACAGATGCGCATCTGAGAGCAGCCAAAGCCAAACCTCAAACAGAAGTCTTACATAATGTCAGCAACGATCTCAAACAGCTCAGACCCTGAACAGGTCAAGAGAAACTCAATTGAGGGATCATTGTTCATTCATCACAAACATTCTTGCGTTCCCATCTCGACCGTTCGTGTATGACGCAGCGTATTTCCAGTCAAACGGAGGCCGCAGGAAATCCGTGGAGAAACTGACTATATGTCTGATAACTCATAAACTCCCTGTGTCTAGCATGTTCAGGATCAGTTAGTGGAGCACTCAGCATGGATTCCTAATGCATACTCTCTTTAGGAGCAGGAAACAAATCCTGGAGGGTTTTGCCCTCTCTTGCCCTCTCCGAGGAGAGCCGCATTTTTTTCCAGCAGAAGCACATCTGAGACATGTTAAATATTGCAGATTTTCCCCCTTGTTTTGGGTCCCAATATAAATCAAGCCTGAATGTCATGAGCCACACTTCCATTATCCTTCAAATTGCACAAATTTAAACTGTGAATTGAAAATAGGCCTAATGGAAACCTGTCAGCAAAAACTCCCATATATCACAAAAAAGTTTTTGCACTTGCATGAAGTGGTTTTTCAGGCAATTCGAAAAAGGAAAATATCGCAAAACTGCAATGGAAATAGTTTTTTCTGCACTGACAGTTCACCTGGCGTACGTAAAAGTCACATGATCATTCTTTAATTTACTATAACCTCCAAAAAAAAAAACACCTCATTCATGGCCGCTCTCAAGTATAATGGACTTTCCTTGCTATTAACACTTAGATAACCTGTAACCTGATACACTGCACATGTCTGTGGTGCAATATGGCTCTGACACGGCCACTCTAGTCAATGCTTGCGTTTATACCAGCCACGCCACGGCATGTTTCAGAAGCGACTCTCCACGCTGCTTCACTAAAGATACACGCCTACATCTCCTTTAATTGAAAATAATGGCTAGTGATGTGGCTGTAATGTAGGTAAACCTACCAACATTCGTCGCCATGACTTATCGCAAGTGGAAAAAAAATTACGTTTTAGCCGCATTACATTGATTAATTGAAACGCCGTCAATTCGCAATAGGTTTTTCATAGACATTTATAAAATATCGCAAAAGTTTTGTGCAAATCTGCAATGGAAACTCAGCTATGGTTACGTCATTTCTGAGCTAAATGACAGTCAGAGATGAACTCTGACCTCATCCTGAATGATGCCTTACAGAGAAACACAAAAAATGAATGTGCCGTATTATATTTATTTTCTATGATAATATCATAATTGTTTTTCTAACAATGCGCAAGCTGACGTTGAGTATGTATATAAAAGAACACAAACAAAAACATGTCTTGAGAGTGATGAACTCTATTAGAAAGCAGATAGAATGCCCTATAAATCAAGTTATGAAAGCAAAAAAATATCCCTGTATGGGTTTTTATTATAAGATATGATATAGTCAGTGCTTGGTAAACTACAAACAAATTGTAGTCTGTTACTGATTCCAAATTACATGACAAAAATTGTAGTTAGTAACGTAATCGATTACATTACACATTTTAGTTAATATAATCAGAATACTTTAATTAAAGGTGCACCAAGCAATTTGATGTTGATATTTGAAAGCACCAAAACAAACACGCCCATACCCCAACAGGACCTCACCCCTATTTTGAAATCTCCGCCCCACGTACACAACCATGGAAATGACGAAAACAAGTGAAGATGACACACAAGCATTTTCAAACAAAAGCCAACACGGATAAGTTGCGTGAAACGAAGCAAAATCAACGTTACTCAACAACGCAACCTTGGCGTCCGACTCAAGCCCTTCCTGCTCCTCGAGTTCTCCCCAGAGCTGGAAAGCTGCTCCGATATTTACGCGGGTCCTACCTCTTGCCTGATCGTAACCCTTCTTTTTAATGTTTTGTTTCTCTGATTTTTTCCTTTTTTTATCTGCCATCTATAGTCGATCTGCTAATATCAGTCCTGTACACTCAAATTGAGCACTCTCTTCTCTACATTACAAAATACACCCCCTTACTGCTGCTTGGCTACAAGTGAAATTTGGGACTCGGTCTGACGCTGTGGTCAAAAGCGTTTTTCAAAAATCACTTAGTGCACCTTTAATTAGCTACTTAGTTATGCATTACACCCAACGCTGATTGCTAGAATGTCATATGGGTGTTCTAGCTGGTTGCTAACACATTACTATGCGGTTGCTGCTGTGTTATAGCTGATTGCTAGAGCGTTGCTAGGTATTCTGCATGGTTGTTAAAACATTTCTAGATGTTCTGGCTTATTGCCAGGATGTTATGGTGGACGATTAGAATGTTTCCGGCTGGTTTTTAGTATGATGCTATGCGGTTGCTAGGTTTGTTGAAATGAGCAATAGGGCATGGTACCGATGGGGCATTTAAAAGCCCAGACTTTAGGAGTGACATGCATGCTAGGTTATTTTGACATCAGTGGTATTTATGGCTCATAGTGGGCCCCACATAAGATATAAACATTTTTTATCATCAAGTTAAAATAAACATTATCATAGCAGCAGCTTTACAACAAAAAATTATGACGTATTGCTGGACTTTGTTCACAATTTCCAGTGCATCAGCAGCGGCAGCTGTGAGACAGAGCAGCAATGTGGGTCATTCGCGATACTCTCAGTTTGCGGACCCCAGACGGAGGTATGCGCGGGCGTTCTTCTTTAAATCAAATCTCTGGGTGGGATGAAAACGCCAGACGGTTTTTCCATGACTCCCCATGAGAGGGTGAGCTGGCCTTGCCAGAAGAAAATGTCATAACTGTAGGCCAGTGCAAGGTTATGTTTGCTTGTTTGTCTGAAACAAATGAGAACTTTCCTACTGGCTACTCCGATCTATGACATCACCTCTACGATGCCGCCAAATCTCCAACTCACCCAAGCCATGATGACTAATCTAATTTGTACACAATAATGAATGTAAGCTATGAAAATGTTCATACGAGAAACGTCGTGTTGATGTGATAACTCGCTAATATTTTCCGGCTGAAATGTAACACGGAACCCACGACCCTTCGTAGGCTTGTGGTCTCCTTGGCTTTATATAAGATTTCATAACAAATTACTGAAATGGGAGAACAACGAAGCATTAGTAGCAATAGTTATGCCCCATTAAAGCAGTTAATAATTCCCATCGATAATGATCCATCCAGTCCGGAACTCCACATCTATAAATCCGCTATTGTCTTCTCTGATTGCAGAATAAACAGTAGGAAAACCAAAGCCAGCAGCTCTGAGCAACTACACAAAACTGTACAAATCACATCCTGTCTATGGTTTAGTCGGAAAAAAAACGCAAACACAGATGCGAATGTTTGGTCAACACATTGCATGCACGTGATTTCGCTGAACATGCATCAACATGAACGGAATTTGTAATTCTTCTTACTTACAAAATGTGACGTATTCAGTGTTGAGTAGAAATTGACTAGCATGCATGTAATCTTGATTACATAATCAGATTCCAAAAATTAAGTACTTTTAATTAGATTATATTACATTTTAAAATACTCAATCAGACTAGTTACATTTTATTGATTACATGATTGCATATTCACACAATAGCAATAAAGTATTCATATATTGATATTAGATTAATTTATTGATTCTCCCTAATTCTTCTTCTTCATCATCTTTAACCGTTCCTTTCTAAACTAGCCCACTGCTTATATGCATACAGAAAGTCTTCCAGATTTGTGGACATTCACACAAAGATTAGTCATTAGTCAGGTATAATATTCAAAAATTATTTCAATTTAAAAGAAGTGTTTTCTCAGCATTTCAATATTGCATCAACTACTGATGCAGACATTCATTTTTATTTCCCATACAGTTTCTTCATGAATCCCAGTCCTTGACAATGTTATGTTTAATGCAGTTCATGTTGTTAATAACAACAAATGGAATATATTTTCCTTCTCTTTGTATTTTTATACCAATATGGTACAAGATTATGTTATTTGAATCGACATTATGAACAAGTTAGGTCAAAACAGTAATAAAGTAGTCCGATTATATTACCTAAAATTTGTAATGTTACTAAATACAATTTCTATATTTTAAATTCGGAGCAAGTTAAACTATAAATAAAAAAGATTTTAAAAACATTACAAAGCCAAACACTTTACATGCACTAAAGAATCTTGCACAATAAGACAAAAAAATGCATTATAAAATTAAAAAGGTTGCTCGTATGTTGACGTTTTTGCACTAATGTGCCAATAACAACCTTAGTACCCAGGGGGCGATAGAGTCATTCAAATGTCTGAAAATGTCAGACATCATATCTATTCCATTAGGGACTCATCAGGTTTTACTCACTAGTTGGCAGTGGGAATCAGCAATGACATTCAGA
This sequence comes from Tor tambroides, assembly GCA_021397915.2. NCBI lineage: Eukaryota > Metazoa > Chordata > Actinopteri > Cypriniformes > Cyprinidae > Tor > Tor tambroides. The sequence goes on along the minus strand of JAFVLL020041425.1, from coordinate 41,235 downwards.
GAGAACCCTAGAACAATAATGAATTAAACACGCTGTGTCCTGCTGACATCATTACAGATCCTCTTACGCTGTCTGTTTCAGTCATAAAGTCTACAGCGTTAACACACACCCCTTCAGAGAGTGTGTGTACGCGTGTTCATTTTATGATCTTACTCAGCAAAAATTAATTCTATAGTAGCCACTGCCCAGACAGGTCATGACTCATGCCTATATCTCATTTGCTTTGAAGCTTATATTTAAGACTTACATTTAAGAGTTAAAAATTATGTGACTGTTGAATAAAGGAGTGCTTTAAATTTTATAAGATTTTCATTGGGCAGATGACAAAAATGGTCCAGAAAGTTAGAAAAATCTCATAGACTTGCACTGAATATGAATTTGAACCATATTTAGAAACCAGTAGGTCACAGAGACTTGAATATCACACCCATAATGCCCTAGCAACCACATAACAACAGTGTTGGGCACATTACTTTAAAAAAGTAATTAGTTATAGTTACTAGTTACTTCTCACAAATAGTAACTGAGTTAGTAACCGAGTTACATCATTATAAAAGTAACTATTTACCAGGGAAAGTAACTATTGCGTTACTTTTTTTTTTTTTAAATGTCCAAATATGTCAAATAACTTGGATGCCCCCAATATTAAATATATGTTAAACGAATGAAATGGACACTAAATAGAATAAATTATTATTATAAAACATTGTACACTAATCTACACTATTTTAATGTTTCTGTGGGACAATGTGAGAGACACCTATCAAATTCAATATAAATATCTGACACTTAGCATCAGTATTACAATATGATAATTTAGCATTATAAGATGATAGAACTTTAGTAATTAGAATAACCATGTATGAATGCATATTTGTCATGTTGACTGAACTTAGGACTGGTGGTGGTGCTTAAGATATTGTTTGTCATTTAGTGTTTCTATAAAAAAAAAAAGGGGGGGAGAACTAAAAATAATAATGAAAACAAAACTACTAGGAATTCTACTACTAATAACAATATAAAACGCACTAAGGATTAATGAGCTTCTGGGTTCATGAATATTAATCACGTTGTCTGCGTTCGCTCGAATTGATTTGCTGAAATCAAAACAGGGACAACAATAGGTGAGGACCAGCCAATGAGACTGTTGTTTGCACATTAGTTCCGCCCACTACCAGAGAAACCGGCAGTTCTTAAAAAAAATCCAACGGAACTCGATTATTCTGACGGGAAAATACAAAAAAAAATATCGTTTACATGTAGTGCGTCAATTCTGCATGGTATGTAAGACTCTCTTGCTCTGTATCTTTGCGTGTGTGTGAGAAAGCGACGGCGAGTCGTGCGCCTTCAGCTTCACACTACAGTTTACGGTACGTCAAATACAGTTACTGCACACTGCGCATTCAGATGAACTGAAAAATAAAATTATAATAATATTATAATAAATTATAGTAATGCCGCATTTTATTGTAAGTAACGGTGTTGTAACGGGGGAAACAGTAATTCGTTTGATTACTCGTTACTAGAAAACATAACGCCGTGTTTATTTATAATGCTGTTATTGCCATCACTGCATAACAATGCTCTACAACACTCAGAAAACCTTAGAAAAATCATTTCATTTTATTATTTTACTTTTTATTGAGAAGTGCAAAAAGAAAGCTTAATGAAGGAAGAAACAGGATAAGGAAATGCTAACTCTGAAGAAATGAAGGCCTGTTCACACCACAGACAATAACGATAACAATGACTAAAGTTTTAATAACTGTTAATTTATGTGAGAATAAGGAACTAGACACCACAACTCTAATGATAAAGGCACATGGGATCGTTATGGTTGGAATCACTTTCAGAAGGATTTTTTTTCCAGCTCATGTTCGATAACACTGACAGCCAATCAGAATACATCCTGGTTTAAATACTCATTTAAACTGTGCGTTGTGTGGACGCTAATATAGTTATCGTTACAGTTACCGTTCTTAGTGTGTATGCCTCAAAGTTTTAAAAATCGTTCTAATTCTATGAGAACAGATAAATTCACACCACAACTATCAATAACGACACAGACAAACAATTGCTTTTTTTCAGATGATAAACGATTAAAACATGGACAGCCAAACCGAATCCACTTGATTTTAAGGGCCTGTTTACACCTGGTCACTTAATGCGTTTTCTCTAATCGCTACCTGATTGTGAAAAGGGGGGTATTCCAGAAAGCAAGGTTAACTTACCTTCACATATACCCTGAACTCTCAGCTGATTAACCCAAACCTTGCTTACTCAAGGTATGCTGGTTCCAAAAACACGTACAGGAGTAAGTTTATCCAACTCAGAGTAGGTTTCTGGTTAACATGCAAGACATTCACAACAGACAGACGAATCATATGGAAATGGATGCTAAGAAAAAGCATGCCATACTACTTCTTTCTTCTTCTGCTCACAGGCCATTTGCATATTTTGTGCATACTGCCACCTAATTGGTGGTTGTGCAATAATTGTTCATTTCATTTCTGTTTAATATTAATCCTTGTGAATAGGAATTATATTGTTAGTTTGATGCTAATTATGCAAGTCGTCATAGCAAATATCTATTTTTATTATAGAAATACTATAGAAAATGCAGATCCATGATGTGTGAGATAGTAAAATATAACAAATATATAATATAATAAAATGAACATTACCTTGTCATAATAGAGTTTTGTAGTTTATACAGATAACTATTATATATGGCAATACAATAAATATATTAACCATATTACAATAATATCACCTAATATATTACTTATATTAGAACTTTATCATTAGCATATCATGCAACTAGGCTATATATAAACTATATAGTCTCGCCCGTAGGTCACCATGCACTGATACTGAAGTAGGTAAACTAACCCTGAGACATAACCTACTCCGAAGTATAGGTTATGTTCAGAAAATAATTTGCTATGGCTGCTTAAATACCCTGAAAGTTACCTCCGTTTTTGGAACCAAAAGCTGAGTTTATTACTTAACCTTAAACATACTTGGCCCGGGTATGTCACATAACCTGCTTTCTGGAATAACCCCCAGGTGTAAACACCTTCCAAAACACTTTCGAGACGGATTTAAATCCGATCGCTCAAACCACTTCAGGCTGTGGTCTGGGACGCATTCCAGACAAACTGGACAAGTATAAACGCATCTGGATGTTGAAAACACATTTGGAAATTTTACTCCTCCTAATATGTTAAAAAACAATAATCGTGTGAGTGTGTTATTGGCTATATAGTCAGATATAACTATAGTCAAGATAGCTAGTTATAGTCAGATATAGCGCTAATACAACCCGCATCGCCGCAGATGAGAAGCTGAATAGACAATCTCTTCAGCAAGCTGACGCCCAAACTGCCGCAAATAAAACTCAAAGTCGCAAACGCTCAATACACAAACATCTTCCTTGAAAGTAGTAAAACTAACTTATCTTTCCAGTGTTGATGCCACTCTCTCCTGTTGCAATTTTTGATCTTGAAATCTGCATATAGTGCGAAATTGAAGATCAGGTTTAAATCCGTTTTGCTGAGACACATTTATGTGGCCAAGTGTAAATGGAAACGTTTTAACAAATCAAATGTTCGCTCAGAGGAAACGCATGTAGTGACCAGGTGTAAACAGGCCGAGCGCGAATAATTAAAGCTACCAACGACCAAACGTGCTTATAATAAACTGAACGTTTCCGTGCGTTGGTATGAACGCTAATGCAGTTATCGTTTTTCATGTGAACAGGCCTCAAGCTTTGAGTCGGCTATGATAGAATCTCTCGTTTTCACTCATGCATGTTCTCATAGGCAGTGTACTACTGTCTCCTGCCAAATCTCTATGTGGTTTGTAGCCATTGTAATGCTAACAGCTTTATAAGCACTTTGAGAGTGATTACATGTCAGTTTATGCCCAGAGAAAAGTCAAAAGATGGAAAACACTCACCACTCTCTTATCAGCACATGCTTTATGAGGTTTCTTCAAATCAAGACGCATATTGCTTAGCCATGCCTGCCACCTAGTGGGAGCCTAAATCCAGTCACCTTAACTCTACGGCCAGACTGAGTCTGTGTTAGCATCCATAATGTCTGAATTAAGTGAATGTGCAGGCCGTTGAATCATTTCCTGTGTGCCGCTGGGGAGGAAGTGTTGTCCGCTGCTCTTTCATCACCCCCACGCTCTGCCTCTGTGGATTAATACTTCCGAACCTCTGGATACAATATCCACATCAAACCTCTGTCAGTTTAGAGTAACAATGAGCTAAATAAAGCTTGATGTAATGTGAAATCATATGACATTTATTCCCACAATGGGGAGTAGCAATGATGAATTCACTTTGGGGAAATGAGGGGAAATCCTTAATAGTACTTCCTCAATCATTCATTATATAAGACAAAATGATAGATAGATAGATAGATAGATAGATAGATAGATAGATAGATAGATAGATAGATAGATAGATAGATAGAGCCGTAAGATTGTTAATACTTGTAATTAATACTTTTTTTTTTTTCAAAATAATAGTTTTTAGAAATGTTTTTTTGTATTTTTAATACTTAATACCTTTTGTTTTTTAACGCTTTTGGCAAAAATGCAATAAATTAATTAAAAGGGATGTATTTTGACACATATGGGTTTGGTATTGTGAGATAAAAACAGACAAGGTCAGCAGAATGATAGCATAACAGTGTGGGATGTAATGTTTATTGGTTGCTATTTGCTTTAGCAAAGTATTAAGTTACTTAGTAAAGATCACTAGACCATTTATCTTTGACATTTATCATCTCATGAGGAACACGGCTCACAACATTCATCTTTACCTTGAGATATATTCCCTGAGTTAATTATATGATGAATTGATATTGGTTGATCAACAATTTGTGAATTAATGTGAACCAAAGAAGTCTATGATACCTAGAGACCTATTAGTTCGCATTCCCATTCATCTTAATGGCACTTACTTGGCTAGCACTGGGAGTACTAAATCGGATATCTTTACTCATTTACCACTGGCATTTATTTGAGCCAATCACCTAAATTGTAAATGTCATGTGACTAATCACTCTGTAGCTCCAGAAAATCACATCATGACAGTAACTGATGCAACCAAAAGAACACACACACATCCCCGAACCATTCAGTACCGACTATCCTAAGGTGTGTAAGTCACAAACAGCAGAAAATTAAGAATACTGTAATACTTTTAATCTAGCAGACACTGGTAAAATATCTACTAACACAATAAATGTTAACATTTGTTATTTATATAGATATTTTTTGATTGGCTGTCAAAGGAGAAAATTACTTTTTTTTTCTCCAGACTAGCAGTCTGCAAACCAACCAAAATTGCAAAAAATAAAATAAGTAAATAAAATTATGACATATTATTTAAATATTTACTTAAACACCACATTTTAGTGAAATTTTATTTGTGCATTTAACAAATCACAAAAGATTTTCATTGCTGTATTAGAGTAATGAGTTAGTTTACAAAAAAGGTCAAGTTTAGATAAAATAAGTAATTAATTGAATATCTAAATAGCATCTATTTTAGAGAAGTGAATTTGTGTATTTATTTATTTAGTTTTTTATTTTTTACAATTATTTTGTGAACATTAAAAAATACAAAAAAAATCTTAATATGCATGTTTGGGCAACAATGTTGCCTTATTTTTGCAGTTACATTTTGGTGCATAAATTGTGCACTTCACTTTTTTGATGCCATTACTGCAAAAGAATTAAGAATAAAAAATATGATATATTATTTAAATTATGATATTATTATTTCATTAGTTGTTTTAATAGCATATGTTTTAGTTCATTTAATTAATGCAATTATTTAAAAAAGATTTTCATTACTGTATTATAGTATTATAGTATTTCATTACTGTATTTATCAGTAGATAAATGCTCACTCATAATGGGAAGTGGATCAAACCGACTCAATTCTGACATGCACATTTTTTTAACAATAAATCTCAAGCATGGACAGATGGGGCTTAAACAGCAGAATGAGACACAGAGAAGTCCCTCTTACACCATAGTACCCATGTGTTTACACTGGATCAGAAATCCATCGTTTACAAAGATGCGTAAACCACACCGCCAACATGAAGCTGGAGGATTTGATCTCCAAAAGCAAAGGCAGGCCTGCGGGTCAGGATGGAGCCGTGTTATGATGTTTCCTGTTAGATAAAGCACTCCATGTGGGCCGCACTAATGAGGTGGCAGAGAAAACGTTTCGTGTGGCTCGATCACGTGAACATGGAAGAGATTCGACCTCCTGCGCTCAGTAAAAGGACGCACGGATCTCTGCTAATGAACACAAACACATCTTGTGCACATTACCATCTCAGTCGTAAACAGGGCGACTACAATCGCTTCTTCTCTTGTCATTAAGATCTTCTAAGTCTGTGGTTTTGAGTTTGATTGGCTCTGAATATGGGGCACATTTGACTAAGACTCGGGCCAAAGCCATTCGTCACTGAACAAAAACAAGCTGGATGTAACGTCAGAGTTTGCAGTAAACGTTTCCTGCTGGTTCATTGCTCCACTCGTTGTGTCTGCTATTTATTTCACAGGAGCTGTTTTATAAGCCCAGAATCAGTAAGATAAATTGTCATTCCTATGAACAAATATTGTGGTAATTCGATCCCCAATGGGGGGAAAACATAAGTTTAGGCTCCCAACTTTATCAAGCTGCTCTAAGGGTCTTGTCTGATGGTCATGCTGAAAGACCAGCTAAACTATCTTAAACCGGTTAAAACCAGCACATTACCTTACTGGCTGGGATTTTAGCGAAGATATGATGTCATATCTGGTGTAAATTGATTTTGTAATGTGTATACAGTAAGTCTACAGTGTTGTATTGATGGGTTTGTTAGGTCATACAATAACAATGCTAGCATGCTAACCACAAGCTAAGTGAAAACACAAAAAGCAATCAGCAATCAGTGTGTTTATTGTATCGTGGTGTAATCATGCATGAAAAATGCATGGCTTCACACTTTAACATTTGCAGTATAGCTGCATTCAGGTCAGTGGAGTGATTGCAGTTGGGTCATTCAGTGTCAAATCATCCAAATTTCAAACCTCTGCAGCTAAATTTTGTTTTTAATAATTTTAGAGTTTTTGGTTTTGATATTTTTTCTAAAGAAAGACAAACATAAATAGCAACGAAAGCCGAAATATCAAATGCCATGGATGAATATTTTCTGATTTACTAATCCACTATTTTGTAGAGGGAATTCTCACCTGAGATTCAGAGCCCTTTCACACATATTCAGCGGTCAAAAACCAAATGTGGGTCCCTTTGCGTATAGCTGATACTTTTCTCTTTTAAAGAGGAATGTCTGAAGAACAAATAATGTTGAAACTAGAAATCTATCTGGTTTCCCATACTTGTCTTGAGTGCCAAAAATATTATTTTTCCAAAGTTTGCATGTCAGTAACTGAAGACATTAAATATAGTCTTTTAGATTTTGGTTCTTAGACTTTCCTTGTTGAATTTGACCCATTTGGTCAATGGTCAATGTAGGTCACTTTGTATACAACTGATACTTACTGTTTTTAAACAGTGTTGAAACTTATTAAAGCCATTGCAACTTAATAAGATCAAAAAAGACAAACATGTTCACTACTGGAAAATTCGTAATTGAGGTACGTAACACAGCTTTATGCAGTGGATTATTATAATGATGACAGGGAATGCAAGAATCACAGTGCTTACATTTAAAAAGTTAATTTATCAGTTTTGACCCTGATTTACTATTTCAATTATTCTTAAAAAAAGGCAACTAAAAATTGTTTTAAAAATAAAATGGTGCATTGGAAAAATCTAAAAAATAAAAGCATCCTTTATTCAATCAATAATTAAGGAATTATAATAATTGTAATATAAATTTATAATTAAATGATTAATTTGATTTAATCATTTATTTTTAATTAATGAATTATTAATGAAACATCATTTAAAGAAACTAAATTCTGTCTAAACTGTTAAAATCATTCATTTTTACACTGAACTAAATGCACCAATTTTCATACATAAAATGTACACAGATTTTTTTTCACATTTACAGAAAGAATTTTTTAAAAACAATTTACACATAAATTTTGCTTTGTAAATGTTGTTATGGTGTTACTGATTACAATGGTTTTGATTTAGGGGAAACACTAGTTGCAGATTGACAGGAGGATGACGAGTGCCGTGGTCAAACTTAGAGCCAGAAGTGGATGTTGGTTAATGGACGGCGTCCCGTCAGTCAGCCAGACTGACGGGACCCCACACTGGGAGCAATCCGGCCCACACAGCGAACACACAGACATGTCCCGTCTCGTCTCAGATGTGTAGGACCGCACTGTCCTCCGTCCTGCAGAAGACAAGGGAATGAAACAAGGAGCTTGAAACACATGCTGCAACATAGGAATGCATTAGAGATGACCTGGAGCTATTATTTAAGAGTCTTACTGGGCTCATAGTAATCGTAGATCATGACCACAGCATCTTGGACATTGACCACCTTAAAGTCCAGGATGGTGGATATTTTAACACACCTTTCCCTTGTGGTCACCTGAGGAGAGAAAACACGATGAGATTGGACATACAGTCAGCCGTGAATGCATAATGCGCACAAAAACGTGAACCAAATAAACCATCATCAGCACAAAAACAGACTTGGCACATTTATACCGTATCACTGTATTCCTGAATATGAAAGAGGAACTCACTGTGTCTAAATAGAGTGTAACTCGTCCTGAAGGCGTCTCTACTCTTCTCACTAAATCATTTAGCTGGACACCGTTTTGGGCCAAACTGAACCCCGTGAGTAAACCCACGTCCAGTATGGCCATACCCGTCTGTTTCAGGCCCTGGTCCTCCCTCAGCCTTAAAAAAACAGCAAAAATGGTATGATTTATACTCAGAAGTGATTCCATCGAATATCTACGGTGACCCCCAAAAGTATTTGGACACATTTCACGAGATATCCAAAATCGAATGCAGTATTGATTATATCTTATTATTCGTTTAAGTATACTTTTAGAAATCGGTTTAATCGACAATGTGGATACTTTTTTAACATCCATATTGAGAAACAAAATATCAAACCAAGTGGAATCTGCAAACTAACAATAACTGAGCTTTAGACAAAACTAACATTTTTACATTTTCTAACATTTTTTTGTACATCCATTTTCTCAAATTCACATGAATGTCAAGGCAGAGTCATTCATTCATTATATAAAGAAAAATAAACATGCTCCACAAAGTTTGACAAAAAGAAACCGTTCAAGACTTTTTGTCTTCATATTAAACAATATATTTACTGTTTTGTACTTCATTTGTGATTTTTTTTTTTATGTGCACTTGCTATATTTTATTCAAAATAAATGCCATTTGTTTTAATATTTTGTTAGCTATAATTCAAATATATTTTGTACATTTTTAATTATTCACATTTACAATTTTGGCTTTGAAAATGAGATTAAACAATTATTGTTGATCAAATTTATTTTATATTATTATTATTATTATATTTTATTTTATTATAACAGTTTTTCCAGTTGAGTTAAATACTTTTTTAAATAAAAAATAAAGTCAGTGAGTTAAATAATCAGGATCTCAGTAGTGCAGCCCTATTGTTTTGTTACATTTTTAATCACATTTTCGGTGCTAATAAGTAAATAACAGTGTGTGTTCGGCTCAACCGCTCACCTGAAACATATGTGAAGGTTTACACTGAACTCCTCATTGTCCATTACGTCTATATACAAATAAAAGGCCTCATTTGTGTGTACGTCACGCCGTCTGAGCGACGTTCTCAGGTTCATTACGTTGTAGAACACATTAAGCTGAAACAGTAAGAGAAAATGAATAAGTCTTTTTTATGACGTTTTATAAAGCAACAGTACGAGCCAGATGACTGAGGAATCATTCATGTCTGAAGAACAAATGAGCAAACACAACTCAAAATGAGGTCATCTCTGCTTTGAGAGCTCTGGACGCTGTTTCTTCGGTGTGGCCTTTCAAAGCATCTCAAGCTGTTGCTGGTGTCTCGCTGATGAGGAAAACAGCGTCTGGACCGGTTTACGTGCTCCATGGCGAGCAATCAAAGGTGTAATTACACACTGGCCTGAGAAAGAGGGGATCCTACTGCCGATGACAACAGAAAATATTTCTGCCATTACGTCTCTTTTTATCTTTACGTGGGGGTTTCGGTTATTGTTCGCAGCTGTTGAACCTTCATAACCTGCTTTCATCGGTAAAACCTCGCTATTTGACAGTTTTGCAATGGAGATGATCCTGCTAAATGATGCTGCTATGTCAAGATGGTCAACTAGTCATTCAACAAGCAATTAGCAGCCTGTTTTTTAGCTTCAATATTTTTCACAGCACTGCTAGACAATGCATTTAAGGACATATTCTTAACTTGGAGATGTTCAGACAAACCTGAAACAGGGCGAAGCCTTTACCCTGTGCCATCACCTCAATATCAACCCCCTCGTCTGTTTCAATCTGTAGAGGCAAACCCAGCATTAGCCTGTGTCACTTAGCAGATCTTGACAAATTACTAGAGCGTCACAAACAGTCAGCTAGCTATTTATCACTTTGAAAAGAAACAGCACACATGCTTGAAGTTTAATACTTTGTGTTAGGAGTTATACACTACTGCTCAAAAGTTTGGGGTCAGTAAGATTTAATGTTTTTAAAGAAGTTTCTTATGTTCACCAAGGCTGGATTTACTTGATCAAAAATACAGTAAAAACAAGAAAACTGTCAAATAATATTGCAATTTAAAAAACAATAATAATTTAAATATATTTATTTATATATTTCAAATTCCTGTCATGGCAAAGCTGAATTTTCAGTTACAAAATGTACTAGCCTTTATCGTGTTAAGTTATATGCAATTTTATAACTTTGTTGTCATTACATACCTAAAATGACTGTAAAATAATCATTTAAACAGCTTTACAGCTCAAATAATACTCATGTTTTACAGAAGAATTCATCTAAGTGCTTTTTTAAAATTATAAGCTTCACTTTCCTCTCTCTTACTCTCTCTCCCTTTATATATATATATATATATATATATGTATATAATTTTTTGTTAATCAACATTTTTCTACAGACTCATCTTAACTTCTGCTGAACCCAAAATATTCCTTTATACATCACCATTCAAAAGTAAGATTTTGTAATGTTTTTAAAGAGGTCTTGTGCTCACCAAGGCTGTATTTTTTTATTAAAACTACAGTAAAAACTGTAAAATTGTGAAATATTATTACAATTTAAAATAACTGTTGTCTATTTGTATATATTTTGAAATGTAATTTATTCCTGTGATCAAAGCTGAATTTTCAGCATCATTACTCCAGTCTCCTGTCACATGATCCTTCAGAAAACATTCTAATTGCTCAAGAAACATTTCTTTTATCAGTATTGAAAACAGCTGTGCCGCTTAATATTTTTGTGGAAACCGTGAAATATTTCTCTTTAATGATTCTTTGATGAATAGAGGGTTCAAATGAACAGCATTTATTTAAAATGGAAATCCTTTGTAACATTTTAAATGTGGCCTTGCTGACTAAAAGTATTCATTTCTTTCAAAAAAATAAATAAAAAAATCTTATTGACCCCAATCTGTGTGTGTGTGTGTATCTAGAGCAGTGCATTATATACATACGGGCAGTTCTTGGCTCTGCTGGAGCAGGTAATTGGATCTGTCTATGTTGAATATGGCGGTAGCGCCGAAGGCACCGTTCACAGTGATGGTGAGATCTATGGACTCTGCGCTGCTGAAGGTGGCGTAGATTGACAGGGCATGCAACGCCATCACTGTATCCTGATAACAAAGACATACAAACAGAGCACAGATATTTTAATAAAGCTTTAAAACTGATCAAACAACAAAAAGTGCATTCAACAAGAAAAAAAATGGGATAAGCATGTATCAGTTTTGGCAGATGTGATCTTCTCTCTGCGTCAATAACAGGTGCCCATGCATCTGTGTCACAGATACACTCTCGATTCAATCACCTGCCGCCTGGTAAATAACACCGCACATGTGTGGAGCAGAGACACAGATCCTTTAATCATTCCACGCTCGACCAAATACCGCCAAGACTCTCTCGAGCGCAGTCAGATGTTCTCCTGTTGGATTCGAGTTGTTGTGTCAAAGCGAGGGGCTTCAACATGAGAGCAGCGCTTTATCAAAGCTCACGTCCCAGAAATTGCTAGTCTTAACTGAAGTTAGTGTTCGTGACAGATCGCAGGCCTTCGGTCCCGAGCCAAATGTAATATCAAGAGGGCCTTTTTAAAATTAAAAGTACATTTTCTTATCTCACCTCGATGGCCTTTCGCACAGTTTGATTTCCAATTGAAACATTCGCTTGCCAACAAATTCACCTCCCTGAATCAATGGCATAGATCATAGTTGTGTGTAATCATCGACACTGGACACCAGTCAATGCCTCAGTAGATGATAAACCCTGCTGACATTCTTAAAGGAATATCCCCAGGTGGTGTCATTTTGATTACCAAAAAAAAAGGCACTTACAATGGGAAGTAAATGGTGTCAATCCATATAATATATGACCCTGGAGCCAAAAAAACAGTCTTAAGTAGCACGGGTATATTTGTAGCAATAGCCAATAATGCAGTGTATGGGTCAAAATTATTGATTTTTCTTTTTTGCAAAAAAATCATTAGGATATTAAGCAAAGATCATGTTCCATGAAGATATTTTGTAAATTTCCTATCGTAAATATATGAAACATTTGATGAAAAATTTTTGATTAGTAATATGCATTGCTAAGAACTTCATTTGGACAACTTTAATGCGATTTTCTCAATATTTTGATTTATTCTTTTTTTTTTGCACCCTTGTTGTATCTCGGCCAAATACTGTCCTATCCTAACAAACCATACATCAATGGAAAGCTATAATATGCATAATGTGTATATGTATAAATCTTATTTTTTTTTTAAATTGACCCATATGACTGGTTTTGTAGTCCAGGGTCACATATGTTACAATACTGTATTAATAGTAAAACGACAAGATTTAAACAATATGTGTGTTAACATGACTTTAGAGTGCAAAAAGTCACTTACTAGCCTTTTTGTGGAAGGTTTTAACCAATTTACAACTTCTTTGTAATGACAACCTTAAAACAACCTTATTTTATTATTTTTTTTATAAAAAAAGGAAATATGGAATGAGTTAAAATTATTTTTGTGATAATCAACATTATCCTACAGATGCTATAGACTGAGCTTAACTTCTGTTAAACCTGGAATATGCCCTTATAGATTCTCTAATATGCTCACCAAAGCTGCATTTATTTGATCAAATATACAGTAAAAATGTGAAATATTATTACAATTTCAAGTATCAGTTTTCTATTTGAATATATTGTGAAATGTAATTTATTCCTATGATGTAAAGCTGAATTTTCAGCATCATTCCTCCAGTCTTCAGTGTCACATGATCCTTCAGAAATCATTCTAATATTCTGATTTGCTGCTCAAGAAACATTTCTGATAATTATCAATGTTGAAAACAGTTGTGCTACTTAATATTTCTGTGGAAACCATAACAAAAACAACTATTTAGCCAGAGTTTTAGAATGCTGTTGTAGACATTCGTTTCTAGAGCCTGAATGTCTAAAATTGCCTAAAAGTCAGCCATTCTGTCCCATTTAAACAGTTTCTATTGTCTCTCTCGTGAGTTGAACGTCTGTTTGATATGTACCTGAGTGGATCCGTATCCCCCGAGATGGTTTCTTTGCTTACTGAGCCACTTCACCAGAGTGAACCCTTCATCCATTAGTTTGAGTCTGTGCATGGCGAGCAGTACGTAGGCCGACATCTCAATATCTGATGAAGTTGGCTGCCAGGAATTGTACAGGACGTTGGCTGGAGGTCTCCAGGTTGGCACTCCATCTGAAAGACCCAGATACAGCGTCACCTTCCAACTATTATAAAAACATTATCATCAAACACATTTTACTGTGCCAGGTGCGACGCTCATCCATAACACTACAGCTGCTCGCCACACTGTGTGGATTTAAAGGAAAATTGCAGGTTATTTTCAGCTGTGTGTGTGTTTCACATCTGTGGAGTGCTGTCTTTAGAGTGTAAATCCAGAGGATATTTACCAACAATTATTGCTCTGGTCAACAGCTTGGTGAGGGCAGATGGGGCAGCGGTGCTGTTGGCCAGTGACAGAGCATAGGTGACTAAAGACAGGCTGTAGTTACTGGAGATTCTCTGAGCCAGCTGAGACGTCAGGAAACTCACGGCAGAAGAAATGCTGCCTTCATATGTACTCTACCAGAGACACAAACAGATAGTCTGTAATCAATCCATTCATCCTATGTTCTCTCTATCTATCTATCTATCTATCTATCTGTCTATCTATCTATCTATCTATCTATCTATCTATCTATCGTTCAGTCTATTGTTCTATCATTCAGTCTATCTATCTTTAATTCAGTCTACCAACTATTCAATCGATCTATCATTCTACGATTCAATCTATCATTCAATCAGTCTCTCTATCTATCTATCTATCTATCATTCCATCTATGTATTAATCAATCCATCTATAGTTCTAAAGTTCTGTCATTAAGTCTATCTATTGTTGAATCTATCTATCTGATCTACATTTAATCCATCAATTGATCTATCTATCTATTTATCATTCTATCAATCAGTCTATTGCTCTATCATTCAATCTATCTTTAATTCAGTCTATCCATCATTCAATCTATCTATCGTTCAGTTGATCTATCGTTCTTTCATTCAATCTATCATTCAATTGATATATCATTGTATCTATCTATCTATCTATCTATCTATTAATCAATCCATCTATCTGGGTCCTACTCGCACCCGCTCCAAGCAGTACTCGAACCCGAGTCTCCGGCATACATATAGTTGTAACGTTCTGTCATTAAGTCTCTCTCTTGTTGAATTTATCTATCATTCAACTGATCTATGTTTAATCCATCTATTGATCTATCTATTTATCGTTCTATCGTTCAGTTTATTGTTTTATCATTGAATCTATCTATCTATCTTTAATTCAGTCTATCTATCATTCTATCATTCAGCCTATCTATTGTTCAATCTATCGTTCAAACAGTCTATCTATCTAGCTATCTATCTTCCGCCATTTTGGAGAGTACCTAAGAACGTATTTGACGTAATCAGCGTTGTTTATGTTCGGGGGGAAAGCACGCGCATGAATGTAATCTGCGTATTAAGCGTTGTTTACGCTCAGGTGAAAGCATGCGTATGCGTTGTGATACTCTCTAAAATGGCAGAAGACGTAACTCGGGGGAGAAGAGTGGTTGAGTAAATTATGTTATTTTTGTTTTCTTTGCGCAAAAAAAAGTATTCTCGTAGCGCCGCAAAACTGAAGTTGAGCCACTGATGTCACATGGACTGTTTTACCGATGTATTTACTACGTTCATGGACCTGGGAACATTTCAGTTGCGTTGCTGTCTATGGAGGGTCTGAGAGCTCTCCGATTTCATCAAAAACATCTTAATTTGTGTTCCGAAGAAATGACGAAGGTCTTACGGGTTTGGAACGACATGAGGGTGAGTGATTAATGACAGAATTTTCATTTTGGGGTGAACTAACCCTTTAACCCAACTGTTGGTTGAAAACAAACCAGCATGTGATCTGTCGAATATTTACCCAGCGGGTTGTATTTATCCCAGCATTTTTTAGAGTATATCTATCCATCTATCTATCTATCTATCATTCTGTCGTTCTATCTATCTATATATCGTTCTATCTATCTGTATATCGTTCTATCTATCTATCTATCTGTCTATCTATTTAGTCTGTCTAACTCACCCTGTATTCAGCGTCCTCCAGAAGCGCTGTAAGGACGTATGCCGTGAGAGAAACCGGCCCATCCAGTCCTCCCTGGAGCTCTGTGTGAATGACCCGACCCGGCTCATCGAACGAACCGTCAGCGTTCTGATGAGCCAGCAGCCAATATGCTGTCCTCTGTATCACCATCGGGTCGATGGAAATGAAGCCCTGAGCCTGGAGGAAACACCTGAGCACGAACGCTGACAGCCTGAATATCACAAAACACACCACCAATCACTCACACATGATCTGTGTTTGATTTCATTTTCATCCATCAGTTCTGTTATCAACACTGAACAGAAAAGAGGAATGAAAATGTTTGATTTTAAAAACGGAACATGCTGTTTTTACTCCAAATCAGAATTTTGGGGTAGAATTTAAGCTGTAATGTGTTTCTGTATACCATGTGCTGCCAGAATCATCACTGTCTCCAAAAGCACTGAAGGAACCATCAAGCCTTTGGTAGGAAAGCTCACGTTCATAAGCTGCAATCAAACAGAACATATATGATAACTCAAGGACATTTGCTTTTTGTCTCAGAACTATAAGACTACACAATGTTTACCTTCCATCATGTAGCTCATAGCTTTGTTTCTGGTCTGTTCATCGGTCTGCTTTGTGCTTCTCATGTACTGGAGAACATAAATATTTGGAGCAAAATGGATCATGTTCTGCTCCCCACAACCGTAAGGCATCTCAATGAGAGAGTCCAGATTGCCAATGGATGGGCCCAGAATGTTACCTTCAACATACACATACAGAGGAGAGATGTTTGCACTCAATATGCAACAGCAGACTGATAATGTGCTCTTAGTATAGAAATACAAAGTGAGGATACATACCCACAGCAGACACGCTGGCCCTTTGACTGTCAGGAACCACATTTGCAGGAAAATTAAATGACATTGTCCTACTCAGAGTGTTCTGCTTCAGTTGAAACTCCAGAAACAAGGTTTGAGAGTATGATTGCTCCAGTCCCTCTGGCTAGTGAAAAATCATTCAGCAACAACAAAAAATTTTAGTAGGATTTTCCACTTTCCCAGGCTGTTGCACATTGTGGAGTGTCTTCAGTTTATTTATAACGCCAATGTATTACAGATTTGGTTTGCTTTAATAAATAAATGAGGGAAAAAATCTAAAAATGTCCAGATGCATTGCAGTCATGAACACATGAGACAAAAATTGTCATGAAAACTGTCAAAATTGTATTGTACTGTCAAAATGTATTACAGATTTTCCATTGCTTTAAGAAATATAGAATCATCAGACATAATGAGGAAAAAAGCTAAAAATGTCCATAAGCATTACAGCCATGAACAATAATAATGAACAATAAATAAATGCATAACTACATAAATAAATGCATGAATAATTGCATAAATAATTGCAAAACAACCTTAATTTTCTTTATGCAAAATAGGCCAACACTTTTTCTCTTTTAATTTTGGGGTGAAATATTACACTGAAATGAATCACCTTGACAAGAACCGTCTTGTAGACCCAGTCTGAAGAGTAGACAGAAGTGGCTTTGACAGAGATGGGAATCTCTCCCAGTGCTGTGGCTCTGATGGGGAACAGAAGCGTTGTGATGTTCTGACTCAACACTGAGGCTTTCCTTACATTGTCCAAGGAAAATCCTCCATTGTCTGGTGACACAAACTCAAACATCCAACTTTCTGCAACCACAACCATCACCTGTGCCGGGTAAAGACATGAAGAGAGCTTCAGGTCATTTGTCATTTAGATGACTTCAATTCACAAATCAACATCAAATGGCATTCAAAAAACATTTTACCTTTGTTTATTTGTCTGCCAGAGTTTAATACTGAGCCAGTGGTTTGTTCAAATAACTATCATAAAGTTTGACAATGATGCTGCCTTAAAGAAACAGTTCACCCAAAAATTAATATGTGCTAAAAAATACTCACCGTCAGGCCACCCATCATATAGAGGAGTTTGTTTCTTCATGGGAACAGATTTGGAGAAATGTAGCCTTACATCAACCTGCTCACCAATGGATCCTCTGCAGTGAATGGGTGCCGTCAGAATGAGAGTCCAAACAGCTGATAAAAAAACATTCACAATAATCCACAAGTAATCCACACCACTCCATCAATTAATGTCTTGTGAACTGAAAAGGTCTGTGTTATAATGAACAATTCTATCGTTAAGATGTTTTTAACTTAAAACTTTTTTTTTTTTTTGGCTAAAATACAAGTGCTCTATCTATAATATTGCTGTTTCCAGTTAAATATGTCGTCTCGTCTGAATCAGGAGAGAAATATGCACAGATCAAGCACCGTTTACATGCCAAAACAGTTCCAAACTGTTGTGGGTGGATTGTTATGTGAGCGGACAATGAGGGATGGCCTTTTTCACTGAAGGAAGCATTATTATGGATTACAGAATATAGAATTTTGGCCAGAAGCGACGGTTTAAAGTTAAAAGCAATGGTTTAAAGTTTAAGGATTTCTTACAAACACACAACTTTTCACTTCTCAAGATGTTAATTAACATGGTGTGGATTACATGTGGATTATTGTGATGTTTTTATCAGCTGTTTGGACTCTCATTCTGACGGCACCCATTCACTGCAGAGGATCCATTGGTGAGGAAGTGATGGAATGTAATCTGATGAAGAAACAAACTCATCTACATCTTGAATGGTCTGAGGGTGAGACATTTTTTTTAGCAAATTTTCATTACTGGGTGAACTATTCCTATAACAAACACTAATAAATATGTTTTCTAGCATCATTAAATCAAAGTTTCGATACTTCAGAACTATCAGAGAACAACTACTTCATAGTACTGACTATTTTAGAAACACAAATCTCACCTCCAGATCTACATCCATATAGTTGAATAAATTGACTTCCAGCAGTAGCAGTTCTCCACGGATCAGGAACGCCGGAAGATTCAGTGACACGAAGAAATCTTGGAACACAGTCAACTGGGAAAGAAACTCCTTTTTAATAATCATTATCTGTAAATATTGAGTGACAGATAAATTGTACATGATGCGTCACCTCTGCAGGAGCGCTGATGCCCAAACCCAGATTCTCTGACATCACGATGGCAAAGGCCACCCAGGAGGTCAAGCTGTCCGGCACGGTGAACTGGAAGGAATCCGAGGCAGAATTACTGCAACATAAATAAGAACAGATGCAAATTAGTAAACTGTTGACATAAAACAAATGTCGATAGAAGCTCAGATCTTTCTTAGGGGAAAAAAAAGAGAAGCAGAAGACTTAATTTGCTCAATTTTCTGACTTTAGATCAAAGAAATTAATACTTTTATTCAGCAAGGATGCATTAAATTGATCAAAGGTGACAGTAAATATATTTATAATATAAAAAAAACCTATTTTTAAATAAATGGTGTTCTTTTCGAACTTTCTATTAATCAAAGTATTCTGGAAAAATTCATGGTTTGCACAAATCAGCATATTAGAATGATTTCTGATGGATCATGTGACACTGAAGACTGGAGTACTGATGCTGAAGCAAAAGTTGCTTCACTCATTGCTGTCTAGGAGAAACAACTGGGATAACCTAACCCTAACCCTCGAAGACAGACATATATCTCTTCATACCTCACATTAGCGTCCAGCCAGATCCAGGTTTCAGGAAAGTCTGTTCGCTTTCTTGGCTCCTGAAAACCACCGCTATCCTGCTGATTCATAAAGGGTTCCGCCCCTGCTGTGGAACATATGAGCGTTAGTGAGAAAATGATTTGAAAAGGCATGACATTACAGGCAAAACTATTGTTTTTTCATGTACTGGTCAGTTTCAAGATTTTACACTATCTTGCA
Source organism: Tor tambroides (assembly GCA_021397915.2). Lineage (NCBI taxonomy): Eukaryota > Metazoa > Chordata > Actinopteri > Cypriniformes > Cyprinidae > Tor > Tor tambroides. The sequence goes on along the minus strand of JAFVLL020041425.1, from coordinate 21,509 downwards.
TCCATTACATTTCTTTCGACCAGTGGAAAGAATACACATTTTAGTGTTTATTTTATTCCTAATGTGACTATAGTCTACAGACATTGTAGGAATACTAATCTAGGAATATATATAATAAAGAATATGGTAAAGATGTCTTTTACGCTTCATTTATTTGAACAAAAATACAGCAAAACAGTGATATTGTGAAATATTTTAACAATTTAAAATAACTGTTTTTGGTTTAATATTATTCAAAAAATGTAATTTATTCCTGTGAGTCAAAGCTGAATTTTCAGCATCGTTACTCCAGTCTTCAGTGTCACATGATCCTTCAGAAATCATTCTTAATATGCTGATTTGCAGCTCAAGAAACATTTCTGATTATTATTAATGTTGATTTAAATTATTATGCATATCTGTTTCCTCAAAATGAGTTTTTTTTTCCTGATTTGAGCCAGAAATCTCCACTTCAGCAGCACTTAGATACACTGAACTGATCAGTTTTATTCATATCTATATTCTGAAAGTTTTTACAGAGGGGTTTCTTCATATAAAATTCACCTGATTTATATATAATTTTAATCCTTTAAAACATGACAGTATTATCTGATTTATGGAGTAATAAAAAGAGAGATTCAAAATCCCTTCTCTAAAAACCTTTAACTTGGCAAAACGAAACAAGTATTTTGAACCTGGCTTTATTTATTTCTTGGGAAGTATGCTAATTAGAGCATATTTAATTATATAATGCCTCATTTGCATAATATTCCATACAAAATTTAATATCTTAATGTACTGTGATAAGTTAGCTAGGGAAATACGATGCTATCTAAATTTTGCCCTGTTCATCTCAGCTTAAGGAAATGGGCACAAAACTCGTCAACATGATGTCACTCTGTTTTGATTGGTTGCCAGGGCGTTACTAGATGGTTACTATGGAGTTCTGAGTGGTTGCTAGGGTAGATTCAGCCTTAAGACTTACGGAACAAAGGGAATAAGTGACTCCTTTCCTGATTCAGCTTGGCATCGGTCAGAACCGTGACTCCGCACGTCTGCAGAATAAAACAACAACCGTAAACCCTGTGCGGACAGGTGATACATGCTCTGTTCATGAGATAAAAATCAAGCGTCAGATGACATTCTACCATGAATATGGAATACGGATCTCCCATTTTCATGCTGCTGTAATCCGCATGGGTCATCTCTCTGCTATACGACATGAATTCCTCCAGCACCTGAAAAACACACACAGAAGCTCATGTTGCTGATCTTAGATTAGTTTTGATCAGTTTTTGTGAGGCCTAACATCATTTGAATAGAACACGCTGCTATTGTTGTGAATTCAGAACAACAAACCGAACAACACAATGCTGTCTGTACCATCAAACCTGTTCACCTAGTTCTGATAAACACAGTTCCTCTCAGTTTCTTTCTTTTGTTTAAAAGTGAAACGCGGGCGTGGTGTCAGCGCTTGGTTACATAGGATGACCAGTTTTAGTTATCGTGTGATCTTTTTGTGGGAAAAACAATCGTCTGAAAATCCCAAAGATGATTTCCCACACTTTAAAACTCAATACACTGAACGAGATAAGAAATCAGGTGAGAAACCCGGAAAACAAAGGATCTCCATATTTGCCCCGTGTTGATGTCAATGATCTAGAACCTGTATAAGACCATATTACCGTCTTCTCTGTGATGCCATTGTCTTTGCTGGAGTCCAATGCTGCTTTGTCCACCACCAGAATTCCCAGCAGAGATCCGGGCTCGGATACAGACGCGGAGAGAGAGACGGAATCTGCCGGTTCGGCACGATCCTGACTCCAGCTCAGAGACACCTGCAATTGAGACCGAGTATCATTATTACAATGACACTACAACCCATTTCACTTCAATGATGTGACAAATTTCAGAGTGAAACAGGATATTCAACTACAACAATTCAACAGTCAAATGACATTTAAATGCAAATTTTATATCATTTATAATAAAGAAAATCATTTTTATTAAATAAATGTATACTATAAATTATGTCACAAAAACGTGTTCTTCTGTAATTCTGTGGTGCTAATTATTATTGTATAGCATAAATATTTGGATGAATATTTAAGTCAGGTAAGTCATTAATTATGAAACACTGGTTTAATACAGATGAGTTTTTGTAGTCATTTTGCACTAATTTTAAAGATATTTTGCTTTAGTTTCTGTAGCATTCTGTAATATTCTAGTGCTTTCTGGAACACTCCAGAACATTGTGGGGCTTGTCAAAAATCACACAATGTACACTTCTGGACGACTCACTTTTGGTAACTGTTTATGCTAGAAACTGTTGTTAGCTCAGTATTATGCATGTACCGTGTCATTTTTATGCATGAGTAATAACAGATTACCTTGTTAAAGTTGTCAATCTTTTTTTTTTTACTTTTTTCACAAAAAGTAAAGTGATTTTCATATTCAGCATGTCAAAATTCATAAAGAAACATTAAAAATAAAAGCGAAACTGATTATCTGAGCTTATTATTTTACAGATTAATCTTCACTTAGTCTCGCAAAATGCAAAATCAGTGTATTTTATTTTTAACTGTCTGATTTTCATCAAAACATCAAAAAATTACTAAATAATATAATAAATATATTAAATAGTAAATATAAAAATAGTACTTTTGCATGTCCAAATTGAGTCAATATAATTTCAATTAAAAGAAAACTACTACAATTTCAGAATTGCAGTTTTTCTTAGTTTGCTTTTCTGATATCTTATTTATTTACTTCAAACATTATTTATCAGCACTGGTTTCATCAAGGTCAATGTGCAATGTTTGTCTTAAAATGAACATATTTTAGAGTAAAACGGGATAATTAATGAGAAAATCTATCAGGAACATTTTTATGAAACACTTTTTGACCAAGTCTATTATTATTTGCTTTCATTTCTGTAACTTTTCTATTAACATTAACCAGTATACCTACAAAAATAGGCTAAAACAATGACTATCAATCACATTTATGAATTTCCATCTTAATCTTAATGTTGTATTTCCAAACATTTCTATATCCCGTGATGAACTCTTACCGTGTTTCTCAGGACTTGTGTGAAAGTAACTTGCAGAGCATCATTCACGATCTCTCCGTCTGGAAGCGTGTGGTACACCATCACACAGGCCAATGGAGTCCAAGAGTGACTTGTGTTTAGACTGAAGGAGGAGGAATGCAGTGTCCCAGCCTCCACCACCCGACCGCGGGACATCACCTGCAGAACACGTCCATCAGTACAGGCTCATTCTCAGAAATGTCCCAGTGACTCACTACTGATACTCCGCTTAATCATACTGAATGTGCACTTGTAGGGTATGTCAAATCTTAAAATGGCCTAATGGTTAGAGAGTCGGACTCGTAATCCAAAGGTTGCGGGTTCGAGTCTCGGGCCGGCAGGAATTGTAGGTGGGGGGAGTGAATGTACAGCGCTCTCTCCACCCTCAATACCACGAATGAGGTGCCCTTGAGCAAGGCACTGAACCCCCAACTGCTCCCTGGGCGCCGCAGCATAAATGGCTGCCCACTGCTCCGGGTGTGTGTTCACAGTGTGTGTGTGTTCACTGCTGTGTGTGTGTACTTTGGATGGGATAAATGCAGAGCACAAATTCCGAGTATGGCTCACCATACTTGGCCGTACGTCACGTCACTTTCAGTAGTTTTATTCAATATTAAATTGAAAGTTTGTAAATATACTACATATTAAATGAACTACATAGCAACTTCATCTTTACAGATATGTAATATAATTCAAAATAAAATAAAAAAATAAAAATAATATATTTAAATACATGCATAAAAACAAGTTTTGACATAGCAGTATGTTTTAGTTTATCATAAACGCCAGTCACTGCATTCAGCAGTACAATTTAACCATATTTCAAAGACAAAAACGTAATTATGAAATTACATATAAGGATATACTTAAATCCTACTTATGCTGATCAAAAAAGCACTCTAAAATTCAAATAATTGCATTTAATATTCATTTAAAATATAATATATTTTCATTTATTTTTGTAACTAGCATGAAATATGGTGAAAACTTTATGTTCAGTTAGTATATTCATTTATAGTATTTTATTTCCATAATAAGTACTATGCAAAAGCGTATTTCTTTTTTACAATGGTACTGTGACATGATTTTACAGATTAAACACCACTTAGTCTGCAATGCAAAATAAATGTATTTTATTTTTTAAAATGTCTGATTTTCTTCCAAATATATATAAAAACTAAATAAAATAATATTAAATTAATATATTATTAATATTTAAACATTAATATTTATTACTATGTGAAATAATGCATTTGCAGGTTCACACTCTTCACAATTAGATTTAATGTATTACAAATAATTAAATAAATAAAATATAATTTCAGTAAAACAAATTCTATGTACATTTCTAAATGAATAAATAATTCTAAATAATTTGCAGAATTTAAACCCATCATGAAATCTCCTTCAAAAAGTTTGTTTGAACTTTCTGATTTCTTATTGATTGATTGATTGATTGACACATGGAGGTTTCTCTTACAGAGTTTATCAGTACTGGCTCAATAGTTACATTTTTGTCTTAAAAATGGATGCAGTATCGCTTTATCCAAAATACTTACAAGATAGTGAAATTCTGTCAGGTTAAAATTGCTCTCCAAAGTCAAATGCAGCGGCTGTCCGACCTGCAAAAAGTCACTCTGTCAGTGAAAACACAATGAAAACAAAAATAACAGCATGAAATACAAACAGCTTGAGTACCTGAGGCTCACTGTCTCTGTGAAGCTGTATGTAGGATCTGCTCGGTGAAGAATAACTCCTGTAGAGCTGAAGAAGCTGGACTGTGTCTTCAAACCGGGCCTGAAAGCAACATCAGGAGGAAGAGAGGTCAAGCTTCCTCCCCAGTTGACAAGCTTCTACTATGCATATCGATATCAAGGCGGTGGAAAGCGTGGATGAAGTGTTCGCACCTCTATACCAAGCATGGAAACGCTGTCAGAGAGGTGAATCTGGAAAGACATCACGCCATCAGCAGTAACAGGAAGATCGATATTTTCCACTGGAATATCGTAAATGGGAGAGAAGCTCATTGGTGTGCTGCTCGTTGTGCGAGGCCCTGTGTCTTCGTCGCTGTTCCACATCCACGTCCCGGGGCTGAACTCGTGCTGGGTCACCGCCAGCCGCACGCTTCTGCTCTGATCTACAGCTGACAGCGGCCGGCTGTCATAGGTGCTCAACTTCAGCTTATTAAATAAAAATATGGGGAAAAAAGGATGAATCTACTGGTCATGTCGGGTCATATTTCACAAAAATTAAACATTTATATAAATAAACAAAACACAAAACCAAGAAAACAAACAAACAAAAAAAATGCATGATGACATTATTTTAATAAAAATGTAACCCCCTCACCCCAATCTTTCATTTAATTGAAGCCTATTCTTTAGAACCATTGCATTTTTTTGCATTGTGGCTTTTTTTTCGTGACTGACTCTCATTAGTGTGAAAAATAATGATATATTATTTAAATACTGACATTTAATGTAAAAAAAATAATAATAAAACACACTAAAATCCGCTAAGAAAACCTTAGGATGATGAGCTGAGTAAGGATGAACTGGATGCTGCCAAACGCAAGTGCTAAGCTGCTCTTTGTAAGTTTTAATGTGTTTTCTAAATGGATTTACTGTCAATAATGTGTAATTATATATTATTTAAATCTATATTATTTATAAATCACTGTAGGACTGTTGTACTGCCTTTAATTTCTATTGATTTGAAAAAATATAACAGTAATTTTGTGTAAAAAAAATAAAAACTGTAAAACACACCTGGCATCATGGCAATGATATATCACATAGACACATCACACAATTTTAGTTAACTGTCATAAAAATAATATCACAATACAATCATTCTTCATTTTCCTAAAAAATACAGTTCATTTTTGTGTATAATATAATTTTTTCTTTTTCTTCTGATTTTAGGGTGAAACATGACCTCGTGATTCACCCAGTTTGCCCCAAATATGTACTGAAGTGTAACACTGCTGTTTTTTTAACCTGAACAGTGAAGGTCATGGAGGGTTTTATGATCTGTGGATGCTGCAGAAACTCCAGATTATATTTATTCTTCACAACAGAAACCCTTGCGGTGCTGTTGTAGGTTAACCCTACAGAAAGAGAAACAAAAATAGCTTAAATTAAACCTGAAAAGACATCTCAATTTGTGAATGCAGTTTAGTTCATGTAATTAATGTTTGATAGCCAGGTACAAGGCAGGACGGGACGCACCTGTAACATCTGTGACAGTCACGATAATGTCGACATATTCACTGGGCCCATATTCATCGTAATAGGAATACATGTCTTCACCTAACTGTTTGGAGTGCGGCACATCAAATGTGATCGCAGCAGAACCGTCAATCTACACCAGAGATAATGAGTCAGATTAACACTTAATGAAACTTTAACTTTAAATTTAATGCATTGGGTTTCAAATAGGGATGCACCGCTGTATCGGCCAATAATCTGTATCCGTATATTTGATTTGGGGCTGTTAAAGTTAAAGCAGTAATAATGCACTAATGCAGCACCGTAAACGCTGGCTCTATTTGACCCTATGAACAACCTGTAGCTCAAGCCAGGGTTGCCAGGTCCGCGGTTTTCCCTTCACCAAATGCACTGCCACCTCCCATCCAATTATTGCAAAGAGCATTTACCCTATATGTGAGTGTGATTATAATATACGAAAATAAACAGCAATTAATATAATAGTTTTGTTGTTAAATTGAACCTGCATACAGCATTAGTAGGGAGAGATTTTTTTCCTAAAGCATAAAGCTGTCAGTCTCGGTATCAGTATTGGCTGAGAAATTTAGTATCGGTGCATCCTTAGCTTCAAATGTAGATGTTTCTCCTGAAACTGTACTCACTGTCTCTTTAAGTTGGTGATGCTTCATAAAGCCACTGAAAAAGTGGACATATACGACAGACATCATCCCACTGACGGGCTTCCCATAAAAATACCTGAGAACAGAGAGAAAGTATGAATTTTATGTTTCTATTAAATAATCAGACTACTGTTCAGGAAAAACGCTCACTTGGCTGTGACCGTCCCGGTCAGTATGTCTTCAAAATGCAGGACGGAGGGGACGTCCAATTTCACCTCAAATTTGGGCAGCACTGTAAACACATGCTGATAAAAACTGCTGTCTTGACAAACATAGATCATAAAAGATATGCAGCGTATGTGAAATCTCACCATAGTGTTCCACAGTGAACACTCTCTCATGTACAACATCCTGCACGAATGCAAAAATAACAGTGTTAGAATTCGAATGTCAAAGATTTATACTTTGAAAACAGTCTGATATGAAGTAATTGTTATGCTTGCTAATGTATTTTTTCTGCATAATAGGCCAAAACAATAAAAAAAAGTAACCTTCCACTCAAGTTTTCACACAACTCACATTGATTCCAGCTACAATTTTCCACAGGCCTAGTGGCGGGTTCTGAGAGAAGTTCAGCTCTTTCGAAAAAACACCTAGAAAACCATGCACAGACAGCCACTGTCGAATCAAATTCCCCTTGGGATCCTGTTCACATTAAAAACACAAAAACATCTGTACATTTCATGATGACACTGGTGATGTATCTGTTCATTTTCTACCAGTAGTGCTAAAATCATTTTAAGACGTTCGGTCACTTTTGACTGCCAAGCGGAGTATGAGAACATATTAATGTTATCTCTTTATCAGCGGCTGTGGTTTAAACTACAAGAGTCTGTTGAGGGATAAGCAGATGTATGTGCGTGAGGAAATATATATTGTTCAAATGAAATAAATAAAAGCACATGAGTACTGTTGCAGTATCTGTTTTGATTCGGCACGCAGTAACATTCTATTGCCCTGCTGTCAGGGAATTATTTTTCTAGAGGAAGGATGGCATTTAATGATTTAACTTTTAAAAAGTAACATATTAATACAAGGGCTGTCAATTTAACGTGTTAATTTAATTAATTAGTTATGGAAAAATAAAACAATTAAAATATTTGAATGCAGTTTATGGCCCAGACCTGTACGTCATCTTACATTTAAAACAGTTGACTGTTGACAAAGATGATGCAGGGCAACAAACTCACTGTAATATTCATATCGGAACTTATTTCAACAAATTGAAAGATTCAAGATATATGATCCGAGGTCATATAATCATTATTCAGATCAGGGCTTTGGAGCGGGTTGCAAATCATTTGATTCATATCAGAACTTCAGAGTGGGTTCGCAAGTTATTTTGCAAATTGAAAGATTTGTGATACTAATTCCCGATCAAAAATGATGGAGCGGGTTCGTGAATCATTATTCAGATCGGAACTTCGGAGCGGGTTTGCAAATCATTCGATTCAGATCAGCACTTCAGGGCGCATATCGTGAATCATTTGATTCAGATCGGGACTTCGGAGAGTGAATTGTGAATCATTTGATTTAGATTGAATCTTCAGAGCTTGTATCACGAATCCTGATTCTTTCTTTCTTTTTTTGGATTAAACAGTAACCTACAAAATATCAAACCATTAAGGCAGTACAGTTATAAAAACAAAATAAAGAAAAAAGAAAGACAGAATGTATTCACAGACACAAATCCCTTAAGAAAACCATGGTTTTATTATAGTAACCTTGTTTTTTTTGGCGTATTGATTACCATTTGTATAACAACAGTTTTAATACAAACACCACGGTTAAATTATGGTTAAACTTTTAATACCATAGTGTAGCAAAACCATGATTAATTTGTGGTTATCACGGTTTAACTATCGTAACCATGAAGTGTTTTTTTTTATATAATCAAACTTTCGTAAGGGATGTGTTGCCAGGTTAACAAAAAAAGTAACACATTTACACCTTAAGAGGACACATAGCTTGAATATAGAGATACAGTTTTAATTGCTTTAATGGAGCTTTGGATAGTTTCCATATACTGGTCTAGATCAACTCTGAATAAAGAAAAGAGAGGTTTAGCGACAGATTTGTGTTTATGTATGTGAAATGTAGCTAGCAGAAAACACAAATTAAGGTATATTTTGCTATATTCTCTTTCCAAAGAAAACATCTTTAAAACTACTGCTGTAATGTTGTTGGTTTTACATAACCAAAATTGTGCAATTATTGTCTGATGAATATGCTAAAATAAAAAAGCTCTCTTAATGAATTATGAGTATGTTATACCATAGCTATTAATAAAGATTTTAGATGGCATGAAACTGTAGTCAGAAGTCTATCATAAACGCAAAAATATCAATGCAAAAGTTGTGCAAATGTGATTTTGCTCAGCTTTGCCAACGAAAATATTACATTTAAAGCCATAGCAGAATATTGTGCATCTCCAAGCAACACAGCGGTGTTTTGTTTCTGAATGAATCCACGTTTTGAACGAATCGGGTGAACCAATGATTCAGTGGTCCATTCAAAAAGAGCTGCTTACTTTATTCCTGAATGAATCAGCAGTTTGAGCGAATCAAATGAATGAATACAAATAAATAAATAAAGGGACAGTTCACCCAAAAAGTGAAAATTATGTCATCATTTACTCACCCTCATGTCATTTCAAACCTGTATGACTAACTTTCTTTAGTGTAACATAAAAGAAGATATTTTGAAGAATGTTCAAGAATGACTTTCATTGTATGAACAAAACATTTTCTTCTTTTATGTTTCTGTTAGGCTGTTGTAGCCTAAAATTTATGTGTAATAAATTTTATGTTGAATCAAATAACTTTTTTTTTTCTAAAGCTACTTATGTCTACTTGATATTTTCTCATTTAACACAATAATGGCTTTAAAAGATCTCACAGCCAAATTTAATTTGCGATTAATTAGTCTAATTAATCGCCAGATCATGTAATTAATTAGATTACAGATTTTAATCGACCTCTCAGCCCTAATTAATATTTTTTTTTTTTTTTGCATTTAATATATTTATTGTGTGGTAACCGTCTTGTAAAGAAACATTGCAGACACCCACCCTGATAAAAATATCGATCTGACCCTTGTACGGATTTCCTTCAGGTGTAACCAATACAACCCGAAATTTCACCGTCTGCCCTGGCTGGTAGTTGTTCTTGTCGGTCTGGATAAAGACGGACATGCACTTTGGACTGAAGACCATCGTGGTGGAGTTGGAGAACACTTGATTAGCGCCAACAAACCCCTTAACATCCAGCTGATATGGATACCAGTAACTCATGTCATCGGAAAAGACCTGCGGAGGGAAAATAACACACGGTAAACGTTGCAACGCTGTACTGATTCATTCATGGAAATGACAGTCTTGATACTCACGGGGGGAAGAGCCAGGAGTCTGGTAGAGCCTTTAAAATGAACGCAGAGCAGACATGAATGTAATGACATCAATACTTGTTTGAACAGGGTGGAGATGTACATTATATAATATCATATGTACACTGTATAGGTCATTCTAATAAGGTCACTTTTCCAGTTTGACGGTGTGATTTTGAATGTAAATTTAAACACTGTGTTAGACAAATAATGTGTTTAGGAATGAATAAATTGCATTGCATCTCAGGCTAAATTAATGCATTTGAATATATGTTACTAATTGTTAAATAATATAAGCCATAAACTTCAAAAACCACAAAGTGCTTTTTAGAAAGAATTTAATACCGATTTTCTACATATATCAGCTTTTCACTTATTAATTGTCCCCTACTGAGGCATACCATTAAATAAACTAAAAAATTAAACAAAATAAAAAAATCTGAGTAAGAGTTCATTTCTGATAAATGAAATAAAATATAAAATAAAATTCATTTTAAACAAACCTAACCCAAGTTTATCTAACAGTATATGTTGGTTTTGTCAAGCTAACAATACGTGTTTTACATATGTATATGAGATATGCAAATGTGAGATAAGCCAGATGATAATTCAATGCAATGCAATAAAAGAACACAATAAAAAGTCAGATGATGGTGATTTACCTGCTGGGACGGTGCCCTCTGTTTGGGCCACACTGCTATTTCCATGGATGAGTTCAGCCGTGACTTTGATGGAATAATCTGCCAGAACGGTGACTGATAAAGTGGTCGGAACGCCACAGCGTAGAACTTCAGAGACGGATATGAGATAGGAGGGAATCTGTGCTGGGCTGAAATGAAAACATATCTTATTTTACATAGGATTACTATAGAAATACATTATATCTGTGATTATATGCTACATTATATCATATCAGGACTTATTTTTTTCCAAACAGCAAAGCCTAAACAACTCATTTTCTACCAGAAACTTCTGTTCCAAATATATTTTTTCTTTTACTTTTATTCAGCAAGGATGAATTACATTGATCAAAAGTGACAATAAAGACATTTATAAGTTTGCAAAGGACTTCAAATAAACTCTCTCTATTCATTAAAGAATCCTGAATAAATATTAAGCAGCACATTAAGATGTTAATCAGAAAAGTTTCTTGAGCAGCAAATCAGCATATTAAATGATTTCTGAAGGATCATGTGACTCTGAAGACTGAAGTAATGATGCTGAAAATTCAGCTTTGATCACAGGAATAAATTACATTTTAAAATATATTGCAATAGAAACACTTTCTGTTTTCACTATTTTTGATCAAATAAATGCAGCCTTGGTGAACAGAAGAGACTTATTTTAATTAATTTATTTATTTATTGAAAATCTCAAAGCATGAAAAATATCTAGATAGAGTGCAGATTTAGAATATTGGCCATAAAACTGGTTTTGGCCATAATAAATGCAATTTTTTTCTATCAAGGTTTTTCAAAAGCAAAAATGTCAATATCGGTTCATCCCTAAAACCCCGAAAACCCTAAAACAAACACAAACGTACTAGGACTTCAGAGAACATTCAAGAACAACTGACACTGAAAACACTTGTGAAAATATACCAGTTTTTTGTGGTATTCCTAGAAGGCCTAATACAATTTTTCGACATTATAATAGCCTTTTCAAGTACTAGTGATAAACGGCTTACTTTTTTTTAAAAAGGACTGTAACTTGAACAAACCTCGGCGTGGTTTGAGCTCCACTGCAGAGTAACAAACTTGCCAGGACTCCAAAGACTTGAAGGCACTCCATTGCAGGTGTGACGCTCCAGTGAAAGCAGTTACTGAGCTACTGAGACTAACACATGCTTTTAAAGAGCCATCCAACACCTGATCCCGCATCACTCCACCTACACACCTCAGAGAATAAAAGCCCATTCTCTCTGGACAAGGAAGGGACTATATAACATGTCTGAGAAGAACTAACAAAGCAAACAGAAAACAATTAATGGATCTTAAACAAATGACACTGCAATGAAAGGTGAAGATTAAATTCAGGAAAAAATGTGGCGTCTAAAAATACTGTTGTACTCAACTATTAATTAGTGCTGTCAAACCAAAATAAAAGTTTTTGTTTACATAATATATGTGTGTGTACTGTGTTTATTTATTATGTATATATAAATACACACAAGTATGTATTTTGAAAATATTTACATGTATATACATTTATATGTTTACATTATTATATTTTATATAAATATATTTAATATATAAACATAACATATCTTTCTTAAATATATCCATGCATGTGTTTGTATTTATGTATACATAATAAATATACACACTACACACACATATATTATGTAAACAAAAACTTTTATTTTGGATGTGATTAATCGCGATTAATCGTTTGAAAGCACTACTATTAATACACTATTTTGTACTGTCTTCAAAAATGAGACTTTTTTATTTGTAAAAACTTTATTTATTTGTTTTTTATTGTAAATAATTTAAATATTTTCATTTAATATATGTTATTTAATTTTAATTGATATGTATTTAATATTCCGTTTAAACAAATAAATATCAGTAAACCATTAAAAGAATAAATGATTAGTATTAAAAATATTGGTAACACTTTACAATAAGGTGTCATTTGTTAACATTAGTTAATGTATTAACTAACATGAACAAAAAATGAACAATGCACTTATTACACTATTTACTAATCTTTGTAATGTTAGTTAATGAAAATACAGTTGTTCATTGTTTATTCATGTTAGTTCCCAGTGCATTAACTAATGTTAACAAACACAACTTGTGATTTTTATAATGCTGATATTAACATTAACTAAGATTAATAAATGCTGTAGAAGTATTGTTCATTCTTAGCTCATGTTTACTAATGTTGTTAACTAATGTTAACTAATGAACCTTATTGTAAAGTGTTACCAAAATGTGACCCTGGACCACAAAACCAGTCATAAGTGTCAATTTTTCAAAAATGCTGAATAAATGAGCTTTCCATTGATGTATGGTTTGTTAGGATCGGACAACATTTGGCCGAGATACAGCTATTTGAAAATCTGGAATCTGAGGGTGCAAAAAATTAAAAATACTGAGAAAATCACCTTTAAAGTTGTCCAAATGAAGTTCTTAGCAATGTATATTACTATTCAAAAATGAAGTTTTCATATATTTACAGTAGGAAATTTACAAAATATCTTCATGGAACATGATCTTTACTTAATATCCTAATGATTTTTGGCATAAAAGAAAAATCAATAATTTTGACCCATGCAATGTATTTTTGGCTATTGCTACAAATATACCCCAGCGACTTAAGACTGGTTTTGTGCTCCAGAGTCACAAATATTATTGGTTAAATAATTGTAATAAAAGTAAACGCCGGTGTAGTTCTCCTTCTAGCCGACAGATGTCGCTGTTTAAAGGACAATGAAACGTCCCACATATGACGTAGAGGTCAGAGGTCAGAGCGTCGTCCTGCACACACGGGAGAATGACAACATTACGAGCTTTCACGTGCGATGATCTGTTTAAATTCAACAACATGTGAGTAATAGTGATATAATAGCGTTGATAACCATCGTTCATTGAATGTGCCTGAGTGATGATAATACCATGGTATTACAGTCACTGTACCATGATCCGCCACAGCTGTTAGATGTTAACTCAGATATTCAATCGATATAAATAATGCAGTACAGCATACTAACCGTAATAAAGTTCTATGTTTTTTGAACATGTATCATAGTATTTCCATGGTACTCGAGCGTACTTCCACAAATACCATGGTACTTTCTGGTAGCATACTGCCCTGCCTTATTTTCTGTTGTGTATTATCTACATGTTGAACATGATCTGAATAAACTTCTAGTGATATCGGAGTTTTACCTGTATACTAAATGCTAATAATCATTCTATTAGTATTGTGTTATTCCACATATGACTGTAATGTTTAATTTTTTGAGTTTTGTTTCTACATGCTGCTCATCATTTGAGATTGTGATAATATTTACATTATGTATTTTTATCCCACAGTAATCTGGACCCCTTGACAGAAACTGTATCCTTTCAAACACATCTCAAAATGACCAAAATGTTTAATCAGTCTGTCTCTAGGTCGTTTTTCTCTTTAGTATTCATATATTTCTGCTTTTTCTTAACTTTCATTTATTGTACAGTATGGAATTCCCTTCTATCTTCAGTATTTGGCTCACTGGCCGGAGTATTTCATAGTAGCAGAGGCTCCAGGCAGTGAACTGATGGGCTACAGTGAGTCAAATGAGTCTCTTTCTGATCTTCATCACATTGTAAATACTCACCTTTATGTTGTTCCAAATCCATATGATTACTCTCTTCTGTGGAATATAGAAAGACATTTTACTTTTCAAATCTGACATGTTGTTGTGTTAAAAATGGATGCTACATACCAGAATGTATCCAGCTGGTTAAAGGGAATCATTCACACTAAGACTAGGAACATGTATTAAAACAGTAACCAGGATACATTTTGATTTCATGTACAGCTGTCAGACCAGAGTAATTCTAACCTGTATGTCAACTGTCATCTTGTAGTCATGGGAAAGGCAGAGGGGTCCGTCGCTAGAGAGGAATGGCACGGGCACGTCACCGCTCTCTCTGTGGCCCCGGAGTTCAGACGGCTGGGTCTGGCTGCCAAACTCATGGAGATGTTAGAGGAGATCTCAGAAAGGTAGCATCACTCTTTTGTAATTTCCTTTAGACAAAAAAAGCATTTGGTAAATAAATGCATGTGAAAATAAAAACCAGTAGAACAGTATAAACTGAAATCATATAAGCAATAACATGACATTTAATATTGGTATTTGCACAGTATCTGTGTATCCAGATTCGACACGAGTTCTTCTGTTTCTCTTTAATTTAGGAAGGGCGGATTCTTTGTGGATCTCTTTGTGCGAGTTTCTAATCAAGTGGCTGTGAATATGTACAAACAGCTCGGCTACAGTGTGTACAGAACCGTTATAGAGTATTACTCGGCCAGTAACGGTGAACCTGACGAAGATGCTTATGGTGGGTTATTCACTTGTTTGATTATTACACTACTATTCAAAAAAATTGGGGTCGGTACAATTTTAATTTGAAAGAAATTGATTCAAATTTCAAATAAAATGCTGTTATTTTGAACTTTCTATCCATCAAAGAATCCTGAAAATAAATGCATCACAGTTTACACAAAAATATTTTGAAGCAACTTTTTTCAACATTGATCATCGTCATAAATGTTTCTTGAGCAGCGAATCAGCTTATTAGAATGATTTCTGAAGGAACTTGTGACGTGCTGAAAATTCAGCTTTACATCACAGGAATAAATTACATTTTAAAATATATTCAAATAGAAAAGTTCTTTTAAATTGTAATATTTCACAATATTACAGCTTTTACTGTATTTTCTGATCAAATAAATGCAGCCTTGGTGAGCAGAAGAGACTTCTTACTGACCCCAAACTACTGAACGGTAGTTTATGTGACTTACAGGAATTCAATAATCTGATATCTGTACATCATATCCAGGTTATTATTGGTGTTTCTAAGGTGAGCATCACTAATATTATTGCTCATATTTAAGGTTAGGGCTTTTAATAAACCCTTAAGGCCATGTCCTGCAACATTTGTGCCACTTGTTAACTTAACCCTGCAATCAGACATATTTTTCACCTGCAAACAATAAAATGGACAAAAAAAAAAAAAGAAAGAGACTTGCAACATTACCAGTGCAATAAAACCCAGCATCACAGTAAAGACTTTTGCAAGCTAAACTCACATTTCTTCAGAAAATGTACAAATTTTATTTTACTGTTCTTTCATTTGACAGATATGAGGAAAGCTTTATCCAGAGACACAGAGAAGAAATCCATAATCCCGCTTCCGCATCCAGTCCGGCCGGAAGATATTGAATAACACTAATATGTGGCTCTCTGAAATCCTCAACATCCAACTGGGAAACAGACATTTGCTTTTTTGATCACAACATTGATTTGAAATATCAGAGAGCCACTGATTTGAATGAATTGTTTTCTTTTGGGTCAATGAAGCTGAAAATAAAGGACTTTGGGACTGTAGTTACATGAAATAAAAAGGTTAAAGCAAACACTGGGCATATTTGTCTTTTTAAATAAAATACAAAACACTCTTGTGCGGGTTGATAATTAATTAGCGTACTGGAAACAGTAATGGTCGGGGTCATCCTCTGATTGAAAACGCTGTGAAAATAAGACAGGGAACACTGTATGGACATAAACAATTATAATAAACTTCTTCCTTTAAATGTCAAAACAGATGTCCATGCACAGCTTCAGTAAATGAATTCAATAAACAGACTGCTCTGCCTCTGCATTCTTACTGTATCAGAAAACTCGTTGTTTTTGCTCAATCATCATTAATAACATGACAACTGTGCAAACGTTTGAAATGTGATTCCCTCTGATTCTTCAACTACAATGTAAGCGACGATCGGTTTGGGGGATGCCACGTTGAATAACAGTAAGTGATTGGCACATTTGGTTCACACCTTTATTTTGTTACAAAAGAAAAGAGACAGACAGAAAGAAACGGAGACAAATAACGTGTTAAGTTCCACCACACCAGGTCAGTGATTTTCTGTGTCCGCTTTTGTTTCTTCCGTCTTGACTTTGTCATCTTCGCGGTCGCCACCATCACTCTCGCTGTCGCTGCTGCTGCTCTCGTCGTCATCTTTGTCGTGATCTTTGTACTCGTTTTCGGGCTGTTCTCTGCTGGCAGCAGGTCCCTGCTCCTCTGGCTCGGCGTTCTCCAGTGCTTCCTTCCCTTGAGGAACCTGCTGTCCTTCTTCTTCTTCTTCCTGCTCGTTCTCATCATCCTGCTGCTGTTTCTTCCACATCTTGGCCATGGCCAGCAGTTTGAGGTTGGGCTGGTTAGCAGCATCCTCGGGGAAGATGTAGTCATAATATTCCTCCCAACCTGCATCCGACTAATAAACAAAAGACAATATGTTAGGGATGACTAGTCAAATGGGGCGTGAATCTTTAGGGTCGACAATGAATCGATTCAGTTCACAATTCATAGGTTTTCAAATCAGGAATGATTTTGCAAAATATTCAATAATAATAATAGGATTATGTAAATGTTTCTCCTAAGAAAAACTGCTTAAGATTTGAAAGTAAATATTAAATTTATGTGCATATACAGACTACTTGGAATATAACAGAGTGCAATGTGTGTTGAATAAATATTTTTGAGTTTCTTTTTTTATTTCCATTCATTCTTTTGTTCTATAAATAATTGTTTATATATTTTAAAATATTGAATGATATGTTACTGAATCTTGATTCATTCAACTTTTAGCATTTGAAAGCATTATTTTAGCATTTCAATTATTGACCGAATCAAACAATTTAAAAATGTGCATGCAAGCAATTTAACGTTTATATATTTTAAAATATTAAATCATACTTTCCAAAATCATGACTGATTTTTGACCAAAACGAACAATTCACGATCCAAAAATCTGTTTCAAGACTGATGCATGTGCATCGGCAGGATATAATCGATATAACGAGAAAACGAGTGTCAGCATGTCTCCAAAAATTTGTGCATGCAGATAATTCTATAATTCAATATTTAACAATATTTAGCATTTAAAATTGATTCTTGATCAAAACAAACAGTTCACATTTCAAAAATCCATGTTTCAAGATTGATCCATATGTATTGGATGAATTTGTAATTGATGCATCAAAAAAAAAATTTAATTATTCTATCATACACACCCTTACTCTCATGACCCACTGCAAGAAAAAAAAAAAACACCCACAATTTCAGGACGCAAGAAGGCATGAACTCTCACCCCATCCTCTGCTGTGATCTTCCTCCTCTTCTTCACCTTCTCCGGCAGGAGTTTCTGGACTCTCTCCTTGTTGGCGAACGATCCAAACTCGTCCTCAAAGTCTCTCCAGGACTCCAGGAGCATCAGACGTTCCTCCTTCTCCTCACAGCTCTGCATACTCTTATTGGCCTCCTCGTAAATCTGTCTGCATCGCTGTATGCGGTCGTCACTGTCGATGGACAGCTCATACTGAGCATAGCTGATCCAGACCTACAATACAACCAGATTGGATTCAAATGCATCAGATATTCATTTAGGATGAGCATGTTGTGTTGCCGTCATTTTGGTGGCTTACTTTGACATGTTGAGTACGCTGTAACAGTCTCTTATAAAGTCCTCGTGTGTTGTCGTATTCTTCTTGCTCGATCTCAAAGTCGATGTATGACTTCCACAGCACCTGATGTAAACAATACAAAGGAGAAACAGTTAAGAATTACCTTTAACCCTGTAGAGCCTGACATGAAATAACAGACTGACGTGTTTTTTGAAATGGAACAGTTTATTGAACCTTTAGAAAAATAGCTTTTTGTTGAGAATCATATTTGATACATCAGGCTTTTATGGCTCATATAGTATGATATAGTGAGAATATGGAGGAAAAAACTTGGAAGGAACCAATAACTGTTAATAGGGAGAAATGTGAAGTTCTAAACCTCTGGCATGTCGAGTCGCGGTTGTCCAATGGCCAGTTCAAATATGGCTCTGGCCCGGTCTGTGTCTCCCAGGATGGTCTCCAGCTCGGCAAACTTGATCCAGGTGGTGCAGTTTTCTGGACTGAACTCCAGATACTTCTCATAGAGCTTCCTGCAGCGGTCAAACTCTCTCAGCTGTAGCTCCAGCTCGATGTAGCCTTTGAACAGTTTGTTTTTGGGACACTTTCCGATGGCTGTGCCCTGACAGGGGAGAGGTCAGGTCAAACTCTGCACTCTATAGGAAGTACACTACCATTTAAAAGCGTGGGGTCATTTTTTGGCTGTATTTATTTAATCAGAAATACAGTACAAACAGTAATATTGAAACAAAAATTATTAGTATTTAAAAATAACTGTTTTTCTGTAAATATATTTTAAAATTTATTCCCGTGATCAAAGCTGAATTTTCAGCATCATTCCTCCAGTCTTCAGTGTCACATAAACCTTCAGAAAACATTCTAATATGCTGATTTGCTGCCCATGAAACATTTCTGATTATTATCAATGTTGAAAACAGTTGTGCTGCTTCATATTTTTGAGGAAGCCGTGATTTTTTTCCAGGAATCTTTGATTAATAGGAAGTTCAAAAGAACAGCATTATTTTGAAATAGAAATCTTTTGCAACATTATGTCTTTACTGTCACTTTTGATCAATTTAATGCATCCTTGTTAAATAAATGTATTCATTTCTTTAAAAAAAATAAATAAATCTTACTAATCCCAAACTTTTGAACAGTAGTCTAAAAACATATAAATCTGTTTTAGAGTGAAACACTTACCAGGCCTCGTCTAGCATTCTGGAGGTTTTTTTGTCGGATTTCAAATTGTCCGTATAACAGCCAAATCTTGGCAAATGTAAACTGAGTATGCAAAAAGTATAAGCTACAGTTAGAAAACAATTCATAAAAATTAAACTTAGAATAGAAATGGTACCTTCATAGGATTTCACAGATAAAATACAGTGCTAAGCACAACATTTTTCTATTTTCAGCTGTTAAAATTGTTGCAAACTGTACAAAAGGGTACAGAAATAACATTTTAAGGACTGGTTCACCAAAAATGACAAGAGATTGTGTAAATAGTGTTCTTAACCACCATTAAGACTAATAGTTTTACCTTTTTGTGAGGTATAAGCTCCAGACACGCTTGATACACCTGCCTCGTTCTCTCAGGGTCCTAAACAAACCAGAAAAAATGCATAACATCAAACTCTGACTCTAAAGGCCTTTCCACACTGATGCGATGCGAAAAAGTGAGGCGAATCGCCGACAAACGGTGCTTTCACACTGAGCGCGAAACGAATGTTCACGCCTGCACGCTAGGTGGCGCCGACCAACAATGCATTTTTCCTCAGATATGTATCTCGTATTTAACATCTAAATTAAGATAAACAAAGTTTGGTTCTACACCAGAAACACAAACTATCTATAGTGCTTACAAGCATAGTCTACATCCTAAAATATAATTAGAAGTACAATTAGCATCAAGCTACACTTGAAAATGTATGTAATTATTAATGTATTTGCTTACCCACTTTCAACCATCATCGAGTGCTTGTAATAACTTCCGACTATGATCTATATTTGATTTTGATTCTATAATAAGCAGACACATGCACTCTTTGTATGTTTAATAACGCTACACTGCTAATATTTGTCATAAACATCCTTTATTGCTACAAAAAAAAATACCATGAGCTGCATACAAAACACATACAGGTTTAATAATATGTCTATTTGCTTTCACATTTCATGTGTAGAAAACTGTTTCACTCAATTTTTTTTTTAATACTGAAGATCTAGACTAGAGAGTGAACGCGCTCTCTCATAACACTCGCGCACGTGCTCTACAGATCATTATTAGAAATGTTATTCTGTATAAAGAACATGAGAATAAACCTGTTCTCAAATACCAACGATAACCAGAACTCAGTATCCATTCTCTTATCCGGGGATGCTCTTCTTCGGTGTTTGTTTACGGTTTTCGAAACAGCGCCACTATTCTCACCCTTTTGCGCAACAGCAGCTGCTCCGGTCACGTGATCCTAGCTCAAATCTTATTGGACGGCCCGTGTTTTCGCTTTGCAAAACTGAAAAGATTTGTCGGACTGGACGAAAAAAAAACATTCACATTTTCGGTGTGTGAATGTTCGCGGTCTATGTGGAAGCATCCATAGGAAGCTGTTGTTTTATTCCAACGCATCATCGTGTCCGAAATTCGTTTAGCTTTTTCGCGCTCAGTGTGGAAAGGTCTTAAATGTGTACATCTAATTCCACAATTTTACTGAGAGATGCAAATGAATGCTGAATACTTCAGCTCACAGATGTCATATCACACCTTGACCTCCAGCTCCTCATAGAGAGCGTAGTTAATCCACAGGTAGATGTAGCGCCTCCAGTGTCTCTTCTCTTGGATGGGGGGTATGTTGGCTATTGCCCTCTCATACACCTCTCTAACCGTGTCTGCATCGGTGTCACTCTCCACCAGCCGCAGGTAATCGAACCAGGCATCATAATTGTGTGGGTTTGCCTATACAGGGGAAAATTATGTTAATAAGTGTGTAAATATG
>JAFVLL020041423.1:0-16744 GCA_021397915.2 Tor tambroides | reverse complement strand
TGGATTTATTTGCAAAATGTCAATATTCTCACATTACTTAATATTTGTCACAAGTACATTTTTAGTTTATATTTTAAAATTCCTTTAATAAAACAGCATTGTCACACACATACTTTGTTAGGCTATTCGTTAGCTGTCCTTTATTTTGACAGAGAACATTGTTGCTGTCAGTCCTGTCCTCCTGTGTCTTGTGTTTCCCCTCCTCTCGTGCCCATTTTTGGTCTGTTTCCTGTTCTCGATAAGTTCTCCTCATTAGTTCATTAGCTCCAGGTGTGTGTCTTTAATTATCTAGTTTAGCTCCTGTTTATAAGCCCTGTGTTTCCCTGTCTTCATGTCGGCTGTTAATTGTCTTTGAGTGCATCATTTCTCCTGTGATCTCCATGTTCCTGTGTTCCTTGGCATTTGGTTTCGATTAAAAGACGTTGTGAAATTATCTCCTGAGTCTCCTCGCTCCTTACTCCTGGTGACCGTGACAGAACAGCCGACCTAATAAAAGTAAGCGGCGTTCCCTCCTCCCTGTTTTTGTTTTCCGTTTTCAAAGTCTTTTTGTTTTCCCGTTTTTCCTCCCACGTGGCGATGGAAGTCGCCGCTCGATTCATCGCCCTTGCCCGCAGAGATCTCCCCTTCGTGGAGTATGCCTGGGAGTTCTGCGGGCTTGCTGCGGCAACGGCATTAGATGACACCGCCATCCTCTCGCTGTTCTGGCACGGGGCCAATTCCCATCGTCCCGTGGACCTCCCAGACTCCACAGGACTAAGACAGAGGGAAGGGATCCTCCGGTGTCTGGAGAGTGTCCTGCCCCGAGCCAGAACCAGCCCGTTCGTGGCTCCGAAGTCATGTCCGCCGCCGTCCACGGCTCCCTCAAGTCCACCATCCATGGGGAAAGCCAACCCGCCGTCCGCGGCTCCCTCAAGTCCGCCGTCCGCGGGGAAAGCCAACCCGCCGTCCGCGGCTCCCTCAAGTCCGCCGTCCGCGGGGAAAGCCAACCCGCCGTCCGTGGCTCCCTCAAGCCCGCCGCCGTCCACGGCTCTGAAGTCAAGCCCGCTGTTCACGGGGAATTCAAGCCCGCCGCCGTTCGCAGCTCCGAAGTCAAGCCCGCCGCCGTCTGCTGCTCCGAAGTCAAGACCGGCATCCGCAGGGAAATCAATGCCGCCGTCCGCGGCTCTCCCAAGCCCGCCGGCTGAGAGTATGGCAAGCCCGCCGGTCGTTGCTCACCCAAGCCCAGAGCCCGCGCCTCAAATGCGCTATGCCGTGCCTGCGCCCCCAGAGCGCCCTCCAGTGCCAGCCCCTTGAATGCGCTATGCTGTGCCTGCGCCTCCTGAGTGCCCTCCTGTGCCAGCTCCTCGACAGCGCCCTACTTCGTCTCCTACGTCTCCGCTGGTCCCGTTCAGCCCCGCGCTTCCAGAGCGCCCCCAAGAGTCCACTCCTCCCGAGCGCCCCCAAGAGTCTGCACTTCCAGAGCGCCCCCAAGTGCCCGTTTCTCCAGAACATCAGCCCAATCAAGCCCCTACTTACCCCAAGGAAATTTTTTTGTGGGTGGTAGTAGGGCTCCTGCCATAGAGGCTGAGGCGGGGGCTGGGGCCGCGGCCTCGGAGGCGGTCGCGCCATGGCTCCCCGAGTTCCCTGATCCGCCATGGCCTCCCGAGCTCCCTGCACCGCCATGGCCGCCTGAATCCCCTGATCTGCTATGGCCTCCCGAGTCACCGGATCTGCCATGGCCGCCCAAGCTCCCTGCTCCGCCATGGGTACCAGAAGGGGCGCCACCCTGGAGGCCGTCTGCCGTGTCTCCTGATCCCTGGAGGCCTCCAGAGCGCCCACCCCCCCGGGAGGAGGGAGTAATGTCAGTTCCGTGTTCCTGTGTCTTGTGTTTCCCCTCCTCTCGTGCCCATTTTTGGTCTGTTTCCTGTTCTCGTTTAGTTCTCCTCATTAGTTCATTAGTTACAGGTGTGTCTTTAATTATCTAGTTTAGCTCCTGTTTATAAGCCCTGTGTTTCCCTGTCTTCATGTCGGCTGTTAATTGTCTTTGAGTGCATCATTTCTCCTACGATCTCCATGTTCCTGTGTTCCTTGGCATTTGGTTTTGATTAAAAGACGTTGTGAAATTATCTCCTGAGTCTCCTCGCTCCTTACTCCTGGTGACCGTGACAGTTGCATGTTTTATGAATTCTTTCCTTTATTATAGCAAAATGTGAGGCACTGTATAATTTCGCTTCCATTATTTAGGCCTAACTAAAACAAACAAATAAATTAAACCTGGCCACGATTTAGCTAAATCATTGAAGCTGAAAAGAAGGGATGGATTAATATAACGTCCTCACATTTAAACTCAAGTTCTCTCATTATAATCAACAAAGTGCACATGACATAAAAAAGAGCTTCATTAACTGACAACTTCAGTGATTTTAAAGGGAGCCTTCTTTACTCGCTTTCATACAATTTGAGTAAAACTCAAAAAAATAAAATAAATAAAATAAATAAATAATTGCAGCCACATTTAAATGCAGGAGTGTATCCTATTCGTTAAAATTTCAGAGTGCAAGATTAAAATAATTCAATTTGTAATGAATATGCAAAGTGTGAAACTGCAATCTTATTCGCAGTCTATAGAATTTTATAATTATTTGTACAATAATATTTAACTTAACCTGCTTTGTATCTTTATTATTTAATGCAAAAGTGATTTATTAAAACAGGTTTATGAGAGTCATACATCCGTTTAATCTTGATCAAGAACAACTAACGATCAACGAATTGGAGCGGCATCGGCCGTTAGATCATTTTAAAACATCAAATAGCCTTAAGTTTACAGGTAATAACTGCATCTGTCTTGGATGTAGACTTGTGAAGATTTATTTTAATGCGGATCCCATACTGTAACTTGAAATAAATGTGCTCTATTAGCCTACTATTCATTTTCAAGTGTTTGTGCAGAAAATGATTAATGCGCATGCATGACAGGGATGCGCCCGAACGATCACTTGATTTTTTTTTCCTGATAATGAAATAACTGATAATTGGGGCGCCTCACTGTCTACTTTTAAACAAGCCAATTCAAAATGAAAGCAAATTCTCCCTGATTCTGTATTCTGTGAAGGTTACTGTCAGTCTTATGTCGTGTGTCTTGTGTTTCCCGCCCTCATGTGCCCTTATTTGGTTATGTTCCTGTTCCTGTCTTTATTAGTTCCTTTGTCACCAGCTGTGTTTGTTAATTATCTCTCTAAGTTTGATTATTTAAACCCTGTGTTTCCCTGAGTCAGGTGTCTGGTAATAATGTTGATGTCGTGTCCCTGTGTGTATCTGCCTGTCATGTGTTCCCTGGAGTTTTTGAGTTTGGACTATTAAAAGACTGTTTATGTTAAGTTTATCCCCGTCTCTTCGTTCCTTCGTTTGCCTCAGGGCTCAACCGTGACAGATTACCAGACCTAAACCGAAAATGAGCGGCGCTAATTCTCCACGGTTTTTTGTTTCTGTTTTTTGAAAAAGTTTTTGTTTTGTCCTCGTTTCTTCCCGCGGCATGGAAGCCTCTCGGTTCTCTGCCTTAGCCCGCCAAGATCTCCCCTTCTTCGAGTACGCCGAGGAATTCTGCGGGCTCGCCGTTATTACGGCGCTGGATGATGCCACTCTTAATTTTCTGTTCTGGCTCGGGGCCAACTACCATCGCCCCGTGGACCTCCCAGACACCTCTGGACTAAGTTGGAGGGAAGGTGTTTTCCGGTGTCTGGGGAGTGTCCGGGCCAGAACTAGCCTGCCGTCCAGTCCGTCAGCCGATTCCCCGTTAAGCCCAGGAAGGGCTCCAGTCCCCAAGTTCAGTCCCGTAAGTTCCCCCAAGTATTTTTTTTTTGGGGGGGGGGTAGTATGGCTCTAGCCGTAGAGGTCAGGGCAGGGGCTGGGGCCACGGAGGCCATGCCGCCATGGAACCCCGAGTTCCCTGCATCGCCATGGCCTCCTGAGCTCCCTGCACCACCATGGCCTCCTGAGCTCCCTGCACCACCATGGTGACCCGAACTGCCTGATCCGCCATGGGTCTCGGAACGGGCACCGCTCTGGAGGTCTGCTTTTCCGTGTCTGTCCTGAGGGGCCTCCAGAGTGCCCACCCCCCCTTCCGGGAGGGGAGAGTAATGTCAGTCTTGTGTCATGTGTCTTGTGTTTCCCACCCTCATGTGCCCTTATTTGGCTATGTTCCTGTTCCTGTTTTTATTAGTTCATTTGTCACCAGCTATGTAAGTTAATTATCTTGTTTAGTTTGATTATTTAAACCCTGTGTTTCCCTGAGTCTGGTGTCTGGTAATAACGTCGATGTCATGTCCCTGTGTGTATCTGCCTGTCCTGTGTTCCCTGTGAAGTGAAGCTAACTTTGGATTTGAACGTGCCTTGATGCTTGGAATGTATCCTCAGAGGGCAGCATTTTTCAATTTTCGGATGCAGCCTACTAGTAATTAGAAAAATCTTATGCGGGGGGCAGCCCTTAATACCCTAGACATCTCTGTTAAAGTTTTTAAAGCATTTTGTATGCGTTTTAATATAGGCTAGTCTTATAAATTCTGCTTTCAGAACGGTCATGGCCGTAATGGAGAAATGTCACATCCATAATGATTTTCCTTTAAGACACAAAAAGGAAAATTGAAATAAAATTGATATTTTATGTTTTGTGAATGGTCAACCCTTCTCCATTATGCAGATATAGTTGATTCTGGTTTGTGCATTGTAAATCACACAATGTCTACAAAATCCTTCCAAAAAATGTCTCCCAAAACCTCAGGTCTTTTTTTTGTCATGTCCGTAACCCATATATTTCCCAAATATAAAATATAAAACACATTCATAGACGGGTACTTTTCTGATGTCTGGACTCTATTTTCAGGGGTTTAGAAAAATATAAAGAAATTATAACAGTCACAAGCCTGTTATAGGATTGTGGAGAATGTAGTGTTATTCTCTTCCTTACCACGTGGGGCACGTGCAGAGTGCAGAATTTATATTCTGTATAAATTATGCTATGTTGTAGAAGAAGATAGTACAACCTGCAGTGGCTGAAGTAAGGCTTTGCCCATGTGCTCAAACTTGTCTGTGTTGAGAAACTTGTGTATTATGTTCAAGTGAAAGTGAGTTTGTTTGATATGAAATGTGTGTAACTAATGTCTTGCATTTTGAGTGTTATTTGAACATTGAATGTGATTTCTTTTTGACTTTTGTAGAAAGACTTTGTTGCCATGTGCCAAATTACTGAGTCCTTGTTGAGAAACTTGTGTTTTATGCTCAGCTGAAAGTAAGTGAGTCTGTTTGACTTGGGTAAAGTTGGTTTTATATTCGCACATTCACAACATTCACACATTTCCGCGTTCAATAACTTGCTAATTATATGTGCAATAAATTAGTTTTTTTGCAAATTCTAATCAGCGACATCATTGTCAACCTACTACATTTTTTCACCATCGATCAAAATGGCCAAGTATTGTTTTAATGGCATATTTACTTGCGAATGTCCGCTGAATGTCCAATGTAGTGTGTATGAAATGTGTATTTAACTAATGTCTTGCACAGGAGGTGTTATTTGAACACTGAGTATTTTTTTCTTTTTGACTTTAGTCAAAAAGACTTTAGTAGAAGGACTTTTTTTCTCTGGAGGATTATGGTGCTTGATATGAAGACTGTAGAGGAAGTTTATAATTTCCTTTTTTTTCACCAAGCTCTTCATTTCATCATTTACCCATCGTCCTGGTACAGGATTTCCAATTTGCCAAGAACTCTGATATTGATTACAATGCACATGGATTAAAGTTGGCAGCTGTGTTGGACATTTTGGCACAAGGAATGGAATTCAGATAAGACTTCATTCACTCTCTCATTCTTAATTCATCATCCATGGACAGTGACATGATTGGGATTATACCTTTTACGGGTTCTTTTGTTTGTTTGTTTCTGATATGATTTGAGATGTTGTGTGTAAAATTTTCTTATTGAATATAAAAGACTGGTTTTGCATTCAATAAGCGACTCTGATCAATGTATTGTTAGATAAGCTATTTTAATGCAATAGGTTACCTTTTAAAAAAAATAAGTTGTATAGCAGTTTTTGGGCTTGGTTAAACCTGGGACTGTTATAAAATAGTTCAATATATTGTAATGAATACCTTCTGTGAGAATTTATATTTCAGGTTTTGACTGCGAATGTCAGTCCATAACGCTAGAATTGCCCATTAATGAAACTAAAAATGATTAGGCCTAGACTACATGAAGTCTTGGGACAGTTTCTTATTACTGCAATGTTTTTACATTTGTATTACCAAAATGACTGCAGCGTTGCTGTGTACAATTAAAAGAGTGCAAAACTGAAAATAGTACGATACAGCATGTAAATTAAGAACAAAAGTTGGTCACACTTTATATTAGGTGGCCTTAACTACTATGTACTTGCATCAAAAAGTAAGTGCAATGTACGTATTGTGGTCATACTGTATTGCAAAACACTTCTGCTGCTATTGAGGTGGGATATGGGTAAGGTTAGGAACAGGTTAGGTGGTATGGGTAGGTTTAAGGGTGGGGTTAGGTGTAAGGGATGGGTTAACAGTGTAATTATAAATGTAATTACAGAATTAATTACAGATGTAATTACATATAGGTATTTTTAAAAATATAAGTACAATGTAAAAACATGTATGTACACAATAAATGCATTGTATCAAATGATTAATTTCAGTGAAAGTACATAGTAGTTAAGGCCACCTAATGTAAAGTGGGACCCAAAAGTTTTCTCTCTGGCAGACGCGCGTCTCTTTCGGATAGTTTCTTTGTCTCTCTCGCAGAGGCGCCACGTCTCCTGAGAAAACAAAAAAACAAGCAACACTGCATATTATATTGTATATAATACTCTGTATGCCATTGCATGCCATTTGCAAAGCCAAACCAAACGAGGCATTTATCCTAAAGCAGACACTTTGCCTAAACCTGCTCTCAGTACCGCCACTCCCTATACACAGAGTACGCAGTTTGCGTAGGGCACTGACTCCCAGGGGGGCACCATCCCAGTTGCTCAAAAAAACAAACAAAAAAAGTGATGCGCCATTCCCGCATGAATGCAAATGATCATAACTGATGGACAACTATGCCCGTGAAAAGACATCAGCAATCCGGTGCCAAGAAAAGGAAAAAAAATGAAAACAAAGCCCATGTGTCACTTTCAGGTAGCGTTAGTCTACATTCATAATCCTGTGAAACTTTTTTTTGGGTGTTGAGGTTAATAATGTGTTTTAATGTCGGTAATAATTTCACCACCACTAACATATCTAATATTCTCGCCGAGTTTCCATGTTCACTTACGAAAGTTAGCCATGGTTTTAACACTAATAAAACAAACAAACAAAAAATCATGGTTCTTGTAGCCATGGTAACCACAAATTAACCATGGTTTTGTTACTTCAAATAATAATATACAAAGAAGTATTAAGATAATATATGTGTTTATAAAAACAAACCTAAGCCAACAACAGCCTTTAAAATGACTTAAAATGCATTATATAAAAACAATGAGACTAAAAAAACAAACAAAAAAACAATAGAACATCACAGAAAATCCTAATACCATCACAAATGAATCACAAATACCATTACAAACATTACAAACCATCAACTTTTTAAAACCATTCTTTTTTTTTTTTTTTGTAGTGTGTTTTGGGACATATTCCATTAGGATTTATTGGTTTTAACAAGCCACCAATAGAAGGTGACCAATTACCAGTAGAGGCCAACAGGGTCCATTACAGTTTCCACTAAAACCAATACAAGTCCCATTATAACCAGTTAAACCATTACAAATTTTGTGATGGTGTCTATTGTTTTTTTTTGTTTTTTTCAACATTACATATTACAAATGCCTGCAAAGGGAGCCAAAGGCCTGGTAATTGCTGCTGTTACACTTACAGGACGTTCATATGCTTGTTTAATAGGGTATTGACCAAACATTTAATTCAAATATCCATTTAATCTTTAATTTTTGGCCACCTTTTTGCTATAGATGACACCACCTCTATAATTTCTTCAACAAAAAACACGTGGACCCTTACAAAACCCTTACAAAAATTAACCACGGTTTTCGTATTAAAACTGCTTAATTTTCTTTTGCACGATTTCTGAATGCTTGAGACCATGAAATCAATGAAACAACTGTATTACTGCCATAGGTAACTGTCTAGAGCTACAATTTGTAATAATTTGTAAATTTGTAAATAATACAATTTAATTACAATTTATTTATTTATTTACTTCTATATATTGTATTAAAGTTCTATTTTGACCCCTATAGTAGGTGTTTTTTTTTGTTTTGTTTTTTTTGTTTTGTTTTTTACTTCCATAATATTTGAGGGAGGGGGCACAACAATACAATCTTGCTTAGGGCACCCATTTGGCCACCAGTGGCCCTGCCTTCTCTGCAAGTTTGAAACGCTCATCACTCTCTATATGAAAGAGCAAGTGATTCATGCCTTTATTTCCATGCCCACGGTGAAGCTGAACTGTCCCCAAACCCCCTCCACCTGGACTGAATTCAGTCACACTTGCTCAGTGTAAAATGGACATGCTCTCTCTGAAAGAAAAAAATGGTAACATAAATCAGCGAACTGCAGAATGCACACATATGCATTAATCATTTTATATATTATTTTTATTGATAAAAAACAAGCAAAAAAAAAATCTGGGATTTAAGCCTGTCTTGCTGATCACTGGCTACCATCCACCACTCAACTTTGGATTTACTTGATAAACCAACTTCCCTTTTCCGTTGCGTGTTTGCGCACGCAAGACAAACGTGTTCTTCATTCATCTCACTTCGCAATAATAAAAATAACAGTGGCATCATGCAGATAATTCTTGTGTTTATTATAGTGCAAGGAAGCCTGTTCAAATGCTGTTTGATTCCAAAACGCAATGAACATCATTTAAAAAAAGAAAAAAAAAACCACCAAATGTTTCCGCCAAAATCAGTATTGTATCTGGTCGGTATTGAAAAGTCAATTCTTAATTTTACGCAAAATGAGATATCCGCCGTGTTATTCTGTCATGTTTTCTCCCTTTTTTTTCCAAACCGCGACAAACGCCAGTCTCCCTTCTCTGCAGAATGCGATACATCCGCTCAGCCAATCACAGCGCACCTTTCCATGCACTGTTGACAGTACCGGTAATGGCGGCACTTTGCATATACCCGGCATCCTAGTTTTCCTCATCTACTTTGTACTTTGTGATCAACAAACAAACAAAAAAATGGTTGCACAATAAATCGCATGTGATTGTCGTGCGGATCTCGTCAGGTTCTGTGATCAGCAGTTAATCTCATTCATGTACTTTCAGATGGAGCGGCATTTAATACACACAGCCGTAGATCACTGACAAGCTATGCAATATCACGTTCATAATCCCAGATTAATCGCATTCGATTATAAATGGGATATTGCGTAGCTTGTCAGTGTAATGCCATTAATGTTTTTGTTAATACAGCGTATAGCACTAGTCAACTAAATTAATGTAACATGGCAAAGATGAATGCACTTTTGGAAGTTGAATGTAAGGGAAATGTCATTTTGGGATTTCTGTGGTCTATGTGATGTTGTTCATGCTCTTGTTCATGATTTTTTTTATTGTTGTAATTAATTCATAGCATTAACAAGATGACCCATTGAATTCATTTTGGGAGTGATGACTGATTGAATGTAGCCTACCTATTTTTAGTCCAGTGCCTGTGATTAGTATTGACCAAGTTCAGAGTCATATGTGTATCAACTTACTTTGTTGTGTATTTTTAAAAGTTTCAATATGAAAAATAACTTTTATATTGATTCAATGGATTTATTGCATTTTGAAAAAAAAACAAAACAAAACAAGAAAAAAACCCCAAAACATTTATTGCATTTTGGGGGAAAAATAATCAGTTTTCATAATAAATCTTTGAAAATCGGAAAATGCCTCTGTGTATAAGGCAAGGTTCAAAAAGAAAATTATTGATTCAGTCAGTGTGGAAGAACTTGACTGGTCTGCATAAAACCAAGTCCTAATCCCAGTTTAACACCTCTGGTGTGACTGTAAATACAGACCTTGAGCCAAAAACTCATCACCAAACACCAGTGACTTTTCTTCCACACTGACTGAATCAATAATTTTCTTTTTGAACCTTGCCTTATACACAGCATTGCCATGTTAGAATAGAAAATGGTCCTGTCCAAACTGTTGCTATAATATTAGAAGCACACAATTTCCTAG
This sequence comes from Tor tambroides, assembly GCA_021397915.2. Lineage (NCBI taxonomy): Eukaryota > Metazoa > Chordata > Actinopteri > Cypriniformes > Cyprinidae > Tor > Tor tambroides. The sequence goes on along the minus strand of JAFVLL020041423.1, from coordinate 6,499 downwards.
AATATCATTATATGCTTTAACATTAAGATTTGTACTCATAGAAATTACTAAAGTAGTCAAACCTGTTCATTAGAAGGGGTGACCCAATACTTTTGGCAATATAGTGTGTGTGTGTGTACATATATATATATTTTTTTTTTTCTTTTTTTCATTATATTTCATAATGAACTGGAGCTGTCACAGAACGGCCAGGCTCTCCCTCCAGTCAATTACCACGATCCAATTCACCTGAGTTCTAATCAGCACACCTGCACCTCATTACCGACATCATCAAGACCGGCATTTAAGCACACACCACAGCCACATTCACTGTCCGATCTCGTAAACGCTACATGGACTCTACTCCTGGAAACCTAGACCTTAAGTATCAAGATTTATATCCTTACCTGTTGTTACTTACCTCCTGTTCTCCTCCTCGTTGTCTCCCATTGCTCCAGATCTCCTCCTGTGGTGTTGTGTGTTTCTCGTCATCCTGTTCCCCTCGTCCTCCAAGCTCCTCGTTCCTGTGGAAAGAACAGTTACAATTATCCACGACCTCCAACCAGTTAAACTACCTAAGTGGTTCTACTCACCTCACCATCCACTGCCATGCCACCTGGTCTCCAGAACTCATTCAATAAACCAACTGTATTTTACTTACCTCTGTGTCCGACTATATCTGTTACAGGAGTACAGTGAGCACGCTGCTTTTTGATGCTGCTTTTGATAGCCTACAGCAAAACTATAGCACCGATGATAAGTACCGTTCATTTTTCAGCCTCACATAAAATTATTAATGGAACAAAAACAAATTTTTGCTGTAATAATGACTTTTTAAAAGTTATTTCTTAAATATGAACCAAAGCGCGATCATACATTATTAACGTATTATTGTCCTCATTAGCCCTTCATGGATTCAGTCTTACATGTATTCTGTAGCTTATTGTGAATACAAACCATCAGTTTTGGACACGACAAAACCAAACTGCACCTGATTTTAGAGCCTTGCATATTAACACGAGCTCCCTTGTTCACGCAGAGCGAGACGGCAAAAAACACGTCCTGTTTGTTTTCTCTATTTTAATCCTCTGGAGTCTGAGGTGATTTTGGGGCCCTTGAGATGTTTTGATATGCCCTGATATTTGTGCTTATTTCAGCTACTTACAACATACTATTAACCAACATGTTTTTTTTTTTTTTGTATTCAGCACAAACTATGCTACAATAATATGTGACCAAGATGGATGTACATGTTCGCATTTTGTAGAAAAAAAATATTATGCGTGGTTAGTAAGTTTTGGGAAAAAAATGTAGCTGAAATAAGGCCATAAAACCCACACTAAATAGTCCTGAATAAGACTTTTGAGTAATCAGTCTTGTAGGCTAGAATATTTACTTCACAATTATGTGAAAATCAGCTTGTTTACTCACTCACAGAAAACAATATATTGATTTAAATTTTTTAAGACACATTTTGTGATCAAAAGCCTATATGCGAGGGAGTGGCAATGGCCTTGAATATTAAGTGATTCTCACCCTAGAGACAAAGGGCCCTCCCCTTATGGCCACTAATGGCCCATCAGTGTGACTGACTTTGAGGCAGGTAAGACAGAATGTGAGGAGATTGAAAAAAATGTTTTTTTTTAATTATTTGTATTTTATTTACAACACAGTATAATCAAAACATACATCATGAAGGTCAAAAACACATTATTGTGCACACTGATCTAACCACAGAGATGTGAACAGACTTTGAGTCATGCCTGCAACAGATTCTGTTCAACAAGTGAAACAAGTAAATCATACTTGATATTTACGTGTGGTATTTAAGTGTTTCTGCTACTTTCCATGGATTCAAGAAGAAGAAGAAAGCAATCAGTAGTCAAGGATCTTGTTTTACCATAGAATATCAGTGTAGTTGAACATCTGATGTTGGTACAGCGCTCTCAGAAAAAAAACAGTTTGAAGAAAGTCATCAGGATTCATCTGTGTTGCAGGTATCTGATTCAATAACATACAAACAACCAAAAAACAAAAAACATTTGTGAGCATGTTAATATCAGGAGCATCTTATATATATATATGTATACAGCCACATACATATACATACATATAAAAATAAATTCAATATATATATTATTTCATTTCCATGTAGTATGAAGTACTAAAATAACTAAAATTAAATAAAACTAAAACTGAATAAACAACCTATACAGACATCAACACTGAGCCAAACACGTTTTAAAACAACAACAACTTACTAACACATAGTAAGAAATTGTTATAAAAACTGAAACAGAAGTGAAACAAGTAGAATATAGAATATGAAAACATCATCGCGCCGTAAGAAATTTAAATACAATGAATTGCCTATCAATTTCAAACATTGTAGTCTGGAATTACAGTTTGGGAAAAAAAACAACTACGATTTTGTAGTCATATAGCCAGTGGTGTAGTGGTGCCTGGAGAAGTGGGTATACTCTTAATTTATGCCCCCAATTTTTTTAAACAGCCCAGCAAAAGATGAACGACCTGTGTCATAAACAGTGATATGTAAAACTAGTCTTGCATATTTAGTTCACTCCAAAATGGGCCAGTAATATTTGCACACTGTCACTTATCTTCTGCTGCTTGAGTAAGGATCATTATGAAAATAATATTATCCACAGAAGAGGTGCAGATTTTGCAATAAATAATTAAAATAAATAAATAAATATATAAATAGACTGCAGCAACTGACATTTTGTCAGAACCTCTAGTAAATTAGATGCTATTTTGTTTAGTTGTCTGTTCAGAATTGTGGGAGAATTGTGATCTCTATTTGAAACAAACAAAAAAACAACAACGTGATTTTCAATCATTTCAGAAGTGAGGGGGACAGAAATGTCAAATATAATAACTTTTTTGTCTAATTGACAGGTTTTATTAAGATTATTATTATTATTTATTAATTAATGGCTGAGAAATCAAATACACTGCTGGACAATAACCAATAATTTATATTTTTCCTGTAGTTTCCTAATGACAATTTTATGATTTGTTTAGCCTATATAGCTACTACATTTCCCCCCCATATTTATCACAGAATAAGGCAGAAGATATATTATATAGCCTAGTAGCCTAACTATTGCCAAGTGTAATAAATGCTATCAATTAGCACTGCATTATTCAGAATCAGATGCTTTTTTATTACCTGGAGATGACTTGAAAAACACACATAAACCATATTATCATATGTTCACTGTCTTCACGTTTCTATTTATTCAGCTTAGCTACAGTAGAGATAGCTTTGGCTACAGCAATAGCTGGATTCTTGCACGTCGTGACTCGTAAATAGTACTTCTATGAGGCCGTTTCGGACTTTCTGCGCAAGAGCGCCATCCGCCTTCGAGTAGCCTATAAATGAAACATACACTGCATGAGAGTGTTTATGTCTCGTTACTGACAGCATCACTGTCTTTACTGGATGTTTTTAGGGAATATTTGCATTTATTCACATGCGATTGGATTAGGCTAGTTACTCATATGCTGGACTGTCATGATTTGGCTAGTGCAGGACACTACTGAATGATGCGCATCAGAGGGGATTTAGAAGTGGGTATACGGAATGCCGACTGATAAAGAAGTGGGTATACGCCGTATACCTGCGTATACCCTCCACTACACCACTGCATATAGCCTAGTATGTATGACTTTATAGTAGCTGTTATGATTCTGTAGCCATAGACTCACGTATGCTTTGTACTATAAAAGGATGTACTTTGTACTATAAAAAATGATATTTTATATCTGAGAAACGAATTATTATTGTTTAGCACGCTATTAAAATATATTTGTGAACAGATTATTAATAATAAGCATGGTCTAAACATTCTTAGATGGTAGCATTCATCAGGTTGTCGTTTGGGGAAAACCCAACTAAACGTGTTCATGTTTATGTCACAATAACACGTTAACTAATGCAAAAAAGAAACATTACTTACTCATCAGATCGATCTTCTCTTCTGGATGAACTCTTGCTCTTATTTTGAGGGAAATCCAGCCTTTAATCAGCGCGTCTGCTTGCAGAAACGAACAGTAGCGCGATGAAGGACTTTGTTACTCTTTGTTTGTGTTGGGCGTCTCCATGAGCACGCGGCTCACGTGCTTATTTACATATGAACGCGAGGGGGCGGGATCGCATTAAAAATAATGAGTTAGACGGGACAGACTGAACATCGTGTTGGTTTCATACGGATTACTTCATCACAGAATATTTGTTTTCGATAAGACTTACTTCATTTAAAAGTAAACACTTCAGGCTTTCTATAGAGATAACTCCCATGTTTCTGTGTTGAGTTTTCGCCGAGTTACAGTTCATTTTAGTGACGTGTTTCTAAAAGCAGTTCGCGGAGACGGAGAAGACAAAGAGCGCACCCTGTTGGTTTTCTTTTTTTTCCCAAAACCACAAAGTTTTGTTGTAATCGTGAGTGTACACAAAAAAAATAGACACTTAACAGTTTCTATTGATGTATAACACTTATTTTTGTGACCAAAATCAACAGAATATTTTTAGTGTCTTTTTCACTGATAAGAAAAAAATGAGCTTGTCTCGCCGGCGAGACAGCCGACCCAAGAGGGTTAAAAAGCACAACGTTTTGTTGATATTGTGACTGCACACAAAAATAAGGGTAGACCATTTACAGTTCCGAATGAAGTATTAGTCTTATCTGTATGACCAAAAATGGAAGCATACTTCAAGTTGTTTCTACTGAAGAACAAAATGTAAGTGATCATGCTGGCACCTCCATGCATTAAGCGCACTTCAGTTTCCACTTTCTACTTAGATCCTAATGTTTAAACTAACATTGTAATATGCTTGCAGTGTTTTATATCCGATTGTAGCCGATGATAGTAGTTTTCTTCACAAATTGGTGGAATGAGGGGGCGTGTTATTGGTTAACGTGGCCTGTCTGGCCTATAAAGGCAGTGGTGGGTGTTTTAGGAGTACACGTCTAACCATCACAAGCGACGTCATCGGATTTCCGGCGTGGCGCGGGAGTTTGTAAGCGGTAAGGAGTCGTTTGTCGTGGTTGAATTTTAGAACATTTGTATCTACTGGGGTTTTATGGGTTTGTTTCTCCTTAGTGTGGACTGAGGAACCCTGTGTCACATCGTTGCAAAGTGTGTTGTATGGGATTGGGTTTACGATGAGGAGTTTCCTGTGTACCGTGAGCTGTATAAGCCGGTAAGATGGTTTTAAATTATGGCTTTGTTATGCTATTTAGTGACTAGATTTGCTATTATGAGTTTGATTTTTATTTGTTTTTAGCTAAAGACCTAAGGGGAGGACAAGGCAGTGAGAGACATTGCAGTGGGTTACTCGTCGGGGCGCTGTCGGCTGCATGCTCGTACACGGACACTGGTGTTGCTGTTTCACGTGTAGCCATGGGGTGCAGACAGCCTCGTCATATGGCACGGTGCCTATTGTGCCAGACTGGCAGATTTTGAGTATGTGAACTCGAACTAGTGTGCTGCAGAGCTGTTCATCTTATGAGGCTACCAGCGCGTTTACTACAGTGTTGGCTACTCAGAACATTGGCTGAACGGAAGCTTGCCTTGCCGTTGTTTACATTTATTGCTGCATATTCCTTCATTCTGCGGTCTTGGAGGACCAACCAACAGTCGCCACAGGGTTTTAGGTTTTGTTTTGTATTTTAAGGTCTAAGGATGCAACAGTTATTTTGGTCTGCATCTTTCTGTGAGCATTGCAGTGTTGTTTTCCTTCTCTGCTGAATTATTTTGTTGTGAATTTGTTCTTATTTTAACTTGTATTTTTGTTTTTCTTTCCTGTTGATTTAGTTTTTTTTTATGAAGTTATTATCTGAACTTGTATTTTTGTTTCTTTTGCAGAGTTAAGGTTTTTGTGAATTTATTGCTATTTGCAGTTTTATGGTCTTCGTTTTGTTTTCTTTTTGATTCAATTGTCATTAATTTTCTAAGAAGTTTTGTGTGTGTGTGTGTGTGTGTGTGTGTGTGAAGGACTTAGTGTGACTAAATTGTGGTTTTGCTTTCTCTCCAGGAGTTGGGGTAACCAGTGATCGTGTGCGGGGCAAGCCCTCCTTTCTCTGTTGGTGGTGGTTTATTCTGCGTGCAGTGTCCAACACTTGGGGTGCTGTGGTCTGCGAGTGCACGTAAGGTTGTTGTGTGGGTTTGTCTTTTTCTAGACCCCAGCCCTGGAGTGGAGGTAGAATTGTGTGCATGTCATATATGTGACCCTGGACCACAAAACCAGTCTTAAGTGTCAATTTTTCAAAATTGAGATTTATACATCATCTGAAAGCTGAATAAATAAGCTTTCCACTGATGCATTGTTGAGATAGGACAATATTTGGCTGAGATACAACTATTTGAAAATCTGGAATCTGAGGGTGCCAAAAAATCTGAATATTGAGAAAATCACCTTTAAAGTTGTCCAAATGAAGTTCTTAGCAATGCATATTACTAATCAAAAATTAAGTTTTGATATATTTACGGTAAG